>PVKB01002221.1:136344-307449 GCA_004027205.1 Ctenodactylus gundi | reverse complement strand
GCTCTCCTTTTCTCTCCCTCTACCCACCCCTCCCTCCCACCACCCCACCCTACCCCCCTCTTTCACTTTGTTTTTTGTCGTAAGTTCCATAGGAGTTGTGATCTGGGACTCTCATATCAGAGAGACCATTCGATGTTTCACCTTCTGCTTCTGACTCACTTCACTAAGCGTGATGTTCTCAAGTTTCTTCCATTTGCCTGTAAAACCCTCCACCCTCCTGCACTGCTGGTGGGAATGTAAATTCGTACAACCGCTTTGGAGATCTCTCAAAAGACTGGAAATAAATATCCTCTTTGATCCAGCGACACCCCTCCTGGGAATATATCCAAAAGAGGCCAAAACAACACATAACAGAGATATATGTATACCCATATTCATAGCAGCAGAACTAACAATAGCTAAAATATGGAAGTCACCAAAATACCCATCAACAGACCAATGGATACACAAACTGTGGTATTTATACAAACGGAATACTATGACGGTCCCTTCTTTCCTCCTCCCTCCCTCGGGCTCCCCACTCCCTTCTCTCTTTCAATATATTTTTAAGTGATCATTCTCCAGTGTTCTTACAAATTCATTTGTGTTCTAGTTAGGAAAGACACTGTATCTTCATATGGGGGAGACCAATTTCCTAAACAAAAGGACAATTGTAATAAGCCTAGGCTTCCTTTATTTAACCATTTTTTATATTTCTATAATAGTTTATTTACTGTAAATTATTGCATTCTAACATAGCAGGTTTTAACTCGAATTCCAGGAGAACTTTGGAGAGAGAAGAGAGTTGCTTGAGTTGAAGTATTTCAAGAGGGTTTCACAGAAGAAAAGTTTAACAATCCTTGAAAAGTGGATGTACTGGATCAACAGATAAATGCACAGATACCGCCTTACCACCGCCTGGGGTGAGGATGAGACGGCAGATCCACAAATGACCTATAAAGATTCCTCAGCACACCACACACTGTGTCAGGGAGTATTCTGTATTCTTTGTTCTTATATGTGATCTTAGAGGGAAAATTACTTTGTATAGAGTGTTGTGTCTTTTTCCTTCAAAGATGTGTACCATGAAAGTAGAAATTATTCCCACTTTGCTTCTCTCAGTTTATCCATTTTGTTTGTCTGGTCAGCTTGCCGTGAGATATAACAACCCAAGATTTAGCTCTTGGTCTCTGGGCAGACTTTTAAGAATAGTACATTAGGTGAGACCATGTAAATAAATAATAAAATATTTTCTTTTCTTTCCTTGATTTCTGCTAGTCATAGAACTAAAATAGTAGTTTTCCTTAGAAAAATGGATCTTCCAGAAATCATAGAATGTCTTGACTTACTCATGAGCACAACTTTCTCAATCTTTTTTTCCCATTTTATTGATATGTATAAGCGCAAAATTTAAGGTTTACAATGAAGTTGAGCATTTTGTGCACATATGAATCTTGTCAAGGTGACAAGGACTTTCCCACTCTCCTTTTGTCCCTATCCCCACCCACTCCTCCCTCCCTCCCTGCCCTACCACCCTGTTTCACTTTGTTTTTTTTTGTTTTTAAGTTCCATGAGATAGTTGTGATCTGGGTCTCTCATATCAGAGAGAGCATGCGATGTTTCACCTTCTGCTTCTGACTCACTTCACCAGCAGTGCAGGAGGATTCCTTTCTCCCCACAGCCTCGCCAGCACTGATTATTATTTGACTTGATGATATAGGCCGTTCTCTCTGGAGTGAGGTGGTATCTTAGGGTTGTTTAGATTTGCATCTCTCTTATGGCTAGAGATGTTGAACATCTTTTCATGTATCTATTGGCCCCTTGTACTTCTTCGTGAGTGAACTGCCTCTTCATTTCATTTGCCCACTTTTCAATAGGATCCTTTATTTTGGTAGGCTTACTTTTCTTCAGCTCCCTGTATACTCCAGTTATGAGCTTCTCAATCTTAAAGACCATAGAATGATCAAAGATGTCACATATATTACTTTGTATTTATATTCATTCTTCAATATTATATTTTTACACTATTTTGCTTGTGTGAAACAAGTTCTTGCCCTGAAATCCACAATGATCTTGAACTATGTAATGACTTTGAACTCAAAGAAATCCTCCTGCCTCAGCTTCCCCAGTCCTGGAATCATAAACCGGTACCATTATTCACATCTGTTCTTTCTGTGGTACTGGATAACCAAATTCAGGGCCTTGCACATAGTAGGCAAGCACTTTTAGTACTGGGCTATACACCTAGGCCCTGTTTTCAATTTTATTAAATCTAAAGCTCATGAAAAAAATAAGTTGATTGCATCAGCTTGGTTGAACAGAAAAAACAGAAGCATTTTTTCAAAAGAAGCTTGAACACAGTTTCTTATACTTTCATTGTTCTTTTTACTATTTTATTTTTGAATATGCAATAGCATTTCTGATGATGTAAAAAGTCTTGAGCACATATAAACCAATTAAATAATGGAAAAGAAATTTAAATGAATGTGCCATAATATATCTCAGGTAATATAAATGAATATATTAGCTTTGATATACACCACTAAAAGAAATGCATCAAAATGAGCCACTTAAGGGTGTATCAGTTAGCTACATATATTCTATATTCTCCAAGCAGTTCATTTGCTACTAAAATGTATTCTTTTGAATATTTTATTAAAAGAAAATAACTTAAAAAAGGAAAAAGTGCAGAGTATCTAAAACTAATTTTAAAAATTAATTTAGCTTTTACAGCATTGAATTATCGAAGAAAAGACACAAAATTGAAGAACTCTTCAATCTAGGTTTTGTGTGAGTGTTTGTGTGTAAGTTATATTGTGGAACTAAAGATGGAACTTAGAGTTTTTTACACTGAGCTAACAGCCAGCTTTTATTTTTTTATTTTTTTTAATAAAGCAGAGTCTTACCAAGTCACCAGCATCTGAGAAGTTGAGCTTGAATTTATGATCAACTTGCTTCAGATTCCAGGACTACATCATCATATGATTTTAAATTTTGACAGAAATAAATCCATCTTAAAGCATCTTAGCCATCAGGCAATCTTATACTCCTAGCTCATTAAGATGGCTCAGACACTCATAGTTACCCTTGTTAATTTTCCATCTCCTAGAAAAAAAAATATATAGAGAAACAAGAGCCACAGTTTCTTACTTGAAATTAGTGTTATGGAAATAAATTACCTAATGAAAAAAATAAGTGCCTGGTTCCATGCAATGAACATCATATATATCTAGATGAATCTCGTATATAGATACAAACACACACACACACACACACACACACACACACACACACACACGATCAGCTTTAATTTAAGAGATGACATTTTAATGAGTAGGATAAGAGAATGAGAAAAATATATAAATAATTAAAACCTGAAATAAAATTCACTTTTTGCGAGAGCAGGGGGAATAAGTGTTGGAAAGTGTAATTGTTTATCAAATCACCTTCAGATGATTTGAAAAGATACCTAGTTTCCAACAGAGGAGCTTATACCTTTCAAAGGACTCCTCTCTACCAGTCATTGCTGCCAGAATGGCCAAATGTTGGTAAAAACACGACTAACAGAATGAAATAGCCTTGGAGAGTTAACGTCCTTACTTTCGATCCCCCTGCACAATAGCAAGGGGTATGATGCTGCAGTATCTTTTCCCCATCAAGTCTCATTGAAATAAATGATGGTCCAGGCCTCTCATTTATTTCCGTAAAACACTTTTACTTATTTAATTTCAAGTCTACATACTCAACATTACCAATGTCACAGTATAATAAAAATATTTGAATAAACACTGTAAACTTAAATATGCTCTACCACTTTATATTTTAAATACCCCAAATTAATGGAGAAACCAGTGAGTTTTAAGGTGATTGGATTTGAAGCATTCATGAATGATGCTATTTTAAGATAATAAAATGTATGGCATGGTAGTTCCATTAAGTAAAACATAAAGTTCTTACACAGTGCTAATGATTGAGGCTGAGCGTGCTGTGAGCATTTAGGGATTAAACCGTTATTTGCTGCATGCCAGAAGCAAGTGGACGGCACCCTGCAGGATGTCAATTCCTTGGCCAAAGCACCTTCCAAACACAGCAAGAAATTGAAAGCTTTGCTGATTGGATTACTGGCATACATAATGGTCAAAATGGATTGTGAAGTAGAACTGGGTCAGAAATCTACCTTTCTTGGATACATAACTAAGCAAAGTAGCAATTTATCCTAAATTATTAATAAATTTTTGGGATCAATTATTTTAAATACACACATACAATACCACAGATATATCGCTTCCCTTTTTCTTAGCATCTTTCTATAAATACAGACAATGGCCATGTCTCTATTATTCCATCACCTGGTTCAAAGGCTGTCATGAACGCTCACTGATATGCTTCTAATATAATGCAAAATAGAGCGGCAACGGGGTCGACGAGATGGCACATATCATTGTCTACCTAATAAATCCTTAGAGAATCCTAGGAATTTGTTCACTGTATGGCTTACATTGCTACTCGTATGGTGGTGAATCTAGCACCGGAAAATATCTTACCATGTTTAAACATGAGTAACTTTTAAAAACTTAAACTGTCATAATTATTTTAATATTTAGAAACTTTTTGAGATTCAAGAATCATGAATCAGAAAAGCCAACTCAGGTAGGCATAGTTAGTTGGTCGGTTTATTCAGAAGGCTTGGGGGTTATTATTTACATTTCCAAAATAATGGTAGAGTGCCCCTGGTGCATAGCTTTAGTGTCTGTTTGTCTTGACCTTGTACATTTCACTCTGGATATCTTCACCTTCCACCAGCTCCATTGAACCATTTCTTGGACCAATAATAGGAAAGGGTATTTACTGTGTGGTTATTGTGTAGTAAGCAATTGACTATACTTTTTATTTGTGTTGTTGTAATTATTCTTATAAACATTTTATAAGGCAAAGACTTTTCATTTTCCCTTACAAATTCAAAGAATGGAAATTTAGAGGAGATAAGATGTCTTTCTCACAGATCTCACCTTTGTAGAAGCAATGCAGGTGTACCCATTGTGCATAGGATAAGAGCAGCACCCTGGCTTTTAATCTATTTTTCCCTTTATGTGGCATATGCTAAATTTGCATTAATAATTAAACATACCTTTAAAGTCAACATAACTATCTTTCAGTGACTTGTACTCTACAGTTAATTTGGTATTTTTAAAAATATGGATTAGTAGACTCAGTCAGTTAAAATCTACTAATGCACCAATGATGACTCCATGTAAAGCCTTTCCGAGATGCAATTTGAGTTTAGTAAACATTCTAAAATGTCATGTCTGATAAAAACTGATAGAAAAGAACTTCTAGAGGTCATTTGAAAGTCAAACTCTTTCAAATTCATCACATGCACAGATGTCTCTCACAAAAATGGCATTCGTCCCCCAGAAGTTGAATTACCCCATAAATCAAAACTATATTTAATCTCAAGTTTCTTTTTTTTTTCACTACTAAGTTTGCACCAGACTATATTTATTGCCCCAAATTAAACTTGGGGGTATATTCCAATGGTAATAAAAATGTCATGTAGGGTTTGCGTATATACTTTTACATAGTATTAAATGTGAGTCGTAAGCTGGACTCGACAAAAGAAGAGAGTACAGAGCTATTGATCTCCTGTGAGTGAGAACCTCCGCTGGTGCTGTGGTACGAAGGTTTGCCGCAGGACTGGAGAGGGCCCATTAGTGTCCAAATTTAAGATGAATTGTCTTATTTTTGAGCAATTAGAGCTTTGAAATACTACATGTCCTTATATCCTAAATTTCTACGTAATAAAACTACAAAAAGTCATCATAAATACTCAGGTAAATTTTTGACCTTGAATGTTGGATCAAATTTATACCAAGAAAGAAAATAACATTTATCTGAAAAAACTGAGCCAGAATGATGATATGCAGAACAAAATGGCCAGGCATAAGCTTTCCTCAAAGGTCATGAGGTTACTGGGGGAGGGGGAGGAGAAGACAAACAAAAAAAACCCCACACCGTCAAATTTGAAAACATCTCAATTTTCTAGTTTTCCATAGTTTTTCTTTAACTTTATGGACATACTCCAAATTTCACCAGTCCCATGTGAAATCATTCCATATACAGCAGGTAAACTATTTTTTAAAGTAATCAATGAGTCTAATTTTAAATGATGAGACACAATATTTGTTCTCAGCAAGTAAAGTAAATTCTAATCAATTCTCATAAGAATGACACGGTGAATGCTTGGTTTTATTTCTGAAGCTCAGACGCAATGTGCTGTGACATATATCAGTTTGGAAGTTGGTTGATTTTACTCGTTGTGAAATATGACTTTGTGGTCACTTAATGTTTAATGTTTAGTGGATCACATGTTCCCATTTTAGTCAGTTACTGTCAGTAAAATAAGACAATAAAATGTTATATATATATATATATATATATATATATATATATATATCTCATATTACAATATATTTCCCGAGTATTTATCAACAGAGAGACTCATAGCTTCTGAATCATACTAGAGTTCTGTAAATTCCTCCTCTGATCTAATATTTAGGATCAAAACAAGACTTCATTCTCTTCTTCTTTGACCTGGTTTTGTTTCCACTCTGATTTTCTTCGAGTCCTCGGAAATATTCCTCTATGCCTTATTCTTCATCTTTGGTTGGCACAATTATTTAGTGTCCCTCAGGAAGTTGGCAGTATGATTCACACCGGCCTTTATAACATTCTGAGAAAAATACAAATCTGTTCTTGCCTTCATTCTTCCAGTACTGGATTGATACATACACTAGTCAATGTTCTTTCTGAATTTCATGACACACAATTCCAACTAAAACTGCGCTGTCTGTGGGCCTTACTGTGTTTGTATTTATATTCAAGAGCCAGAAGACATCATCTCATCTTTTTGAACATATTTTCCCTATTCAAAACCATGTGATATTTATAAGGCAAGTAATTTATGATGCTATGTGGGGCTGTAGTTTACGCACTACCATTATTACCACCAAAATACTTGCCAAAAAGCCTCAATGTATCTTTGACTGGATAAATGCTAATTCTCTTTCATATTAGAAAATAGCAAAATCTTAAAATTAATTCCATCTACAAGAATGTACCATGTGGTGTCTTTACAATTCTTCATGAAGTAGACATATTTGAAGCATTAAAACATTTAATACATTTAAATTTTCATTTAAATTTTGTATGCTCCAGATTTTCCAATATTTTTAATAATAGTTGAAATTGGCCTTTTATTTTATATAGCTCATGACACAATTTTTTTTCTTTTTGATAATCATTTCTATTGGATAAAATTAAGAAATATATATATATATCAGAATTATAATTGTAAATAACAATATACATTCTAAAACTCTTCAACTGTATTAAGCCACTAGTTTCTAATAAAAATGTGAAAAACACAATATATTAATGAATTATTTCATCTACAAAAAATAAAATCAAAAATTTGTCTACACATGTCTGTCATGAAATATTTGCTGCTTCATAAACAGCATTGTTTCATTGTACACATTCAACCTAATAATGATATCTCAAAATAAAACTGTGATGAAGACAGAGGTCTTTCTAAATAATTGTCTCTAATGATATTCAGTGATTTAACTGATCTAACAAAATTTGCATGGTTAATATTAAAACTCTCTTCATCCAAAAGAAGATATAACATTATTGCCTTGCAACTTAAATAAATAGAATAAATCAGATTCAGTACAAGCATGATTAAGTCCATCTTTAATGCTATTTAGGCGGCACTCCGCTCTCCTGATAATATAAAGATAAAGCAGACAGAAATCTTGTCCTCAATCACATGTTGTTACCCTGTACAGAGAGTTTTGCTTTCCCCTGGCCTATACTATTCATTGTTTTGGTTCAGTGTTTTCTGGGTAAGTGCTTCAGATTGGTAGCATCGGGCCTAATGGGAGTTTATATATGTATCTCTTAGAGATAATTCACTCTATCCTTGAGAAGAGGTCTCAGTGCTTAGGACTGAACTAAAGCTACTATATATACAAATTCCTTAGTTGTTTAATGAGAAAGATTCTGAGTTCAGATGTGTGTCAGTTATTTAAATTCATAGTTAACCCTGCTCCCTTGGACTTACATTCTACTGCAAAGGAGAAAATGGTTAATAGAAATCAAGTCACTAATTCCTATGGAATATAGAGAACACAATCATATGATCCTTCTGCTGGCAACAAGCATCATTGTGGCAGGAATCCTTACTGGTCTCAAGAAGACATAGCACAAGCCATTTTTACATTTTGACAAATATAGGAAGATGAAAGATAACCCAGGCAAGGCCAAAGCAAGAATTCCACTAAGTCATCTAGTAAAACAGCACATCTGCTAAATTTGTGAGCCGCAAATTTTACTACATCTAAAGACATAAAAATTTGATTACATTTTTCTATACTAGCAAAGAGTAGAAAAATTATCCTAAAATATTTAAATTAGTATCAAAGCTTTTAAAAAATAATAACAAAATATAAAGACAGATGCAAAATATACCCTAAGAAACTATGAAATACAATTAAAAAGCTAACATAGTAGCACCAAATTAACTGAACTATCTCATGGGTGAGTAGCAGGCCTACATAATATTCACATGTCAGTTCAACACAAATGAACATATAGACATTTCGCAAATTCAATGATTATAATCACATTTAATTTATTCTAAATTTTTTGCAAAATGTGTATACAAAATGAAAATATATGAACAGATTTTTGTTATTTGAACAAAACACAATGGTAGATCAACAATAATTGCCACAAAACAGTTAGCTGATGTAGAAAAACTAAAATTGAATTGTTATCTCACACTGTACAACAAAAAGGAAAGGCAGAATGATTGATACAAAAATGTAAAAGTTCCAGAGAGACTAAGGAGTCTGATAGAAAAGCTAACTTTTGACACTTTAAAAATATAAATAAATATCATTCCAATTGTAGAATGAAAAATAATTTTCAATAAAATGTAACAAGATTTGTAAGACAAAATATAATTATTGATAATTTATTTTATAAATATTAAATATAATTTAAATATTAAGAAAAACTCATCAGAGCACACCTGAAAAAAGTCTTGTCATGTATTTGAAAGGATAATTTGAAATGTATATTAGTGACAAAATAATGTGCAAAGTATAGAAGAGCCACAAACCATAAGAAGAAATGCAAATAATTTAATAAACTAGAAAATGCTTTAATAAAATATAAAAATAGTGAATTCTGGAAATGACACCCTTGATAGGTATTCAATAATCAAAAGTTGTATTATGTAACACCTGAACAATCAAAAAATTTCAAATGTTGGTTAGTGTCAACCAATGAAAACCTGGAGTCTTTGAAACATCATTAAGGGAAATTCAGATTAGTTCAAAACTAATAGCAAAACTCTGACATTATCTTGTGAAGGTGAATATTTATTTATTTAGTGGTTGCAAATTCTTCTTTTCCTGGATGCTCTTTCCTTTCTCATGCAATGTAGCTTCTTCTATTTAAAGCTAAAATTCTTGTAGGCAAATGGATGCAACTTGAGACCATTATGCTCAGTGAAGTGAGTCAAAGAAAGTATTCAATGGCTTCTTTAGTAGGAGAACCCAGAATGCAATCTTTTCATTGGACAAAATGGGGTGGGGGGTAGCTGGTGGGAAGGTAAAAAAGGGGGAGGGGAAGAGTCAGTCGGTAACTCCAATGCTATATACACATTCACAAAATACTCAAGTCCAAGGTAAGCATTATGTATCACATACGCACATATTAATAAAATGGGAAAATAGAACTAAAATTAATCGTACTACTCTGACAGCTGGGTCTTGTACATGTGACTTGTTTTGATTGACAATCATATCATTGTCATCAGCAATAAATTCAGTAAAGATGTATGCATTGAATCTTGCCATTTCTTGTTATCCAGAGATTGCTATTTTAAGCATCTTGTCTCTTTTCCTTGAGGATAAAAGAGGAAATGAAGAGCCTCAGGAGACCAGCATGAGCGTCAGAGTAAGAGTTACTCTTTTTTTGTGATTCATATTTGTTTTGCTCATGTATGTTTGTGGTACATAACCAGGACTTCCAATTTGGAGAATGGTGCATGTATGTGTCACATCTTATACATTCCTGAATCCAGGGGTTATTGAATGCTGGACAATTTTTTAACCACTGATCTCCATAGCAGGCCATTTTTTTTACTTATTTGGAAAGGTCTTACCAAGTTGTTACAGCATATTATGACACACAGAGCCAGACCCTTAAGCCTTCTTTAGCTAAGGCAATTCCTGAGGTAGAAATTATCCAAAAGCAGTGCTCTCAGCAGCCTGGACAATACTTCCTTCGATGAAGGAGAGATTGGGTTACACACTCGTAAGGTCATCAGTGTCTTCTCTACCTCTGACACCATCAAAGTGGGCATGCATGATCTCCATAACTCAAAGAAAAATCGGAAGTGAAATCTATAGCCTTAGGTATGGATTTTTCTTAATTTTCATGACGGCATATTATCTCTTTTTATACCAGTTTAGTGACATATTTCAAATAAAATTATTAAATATACAGTACAATAATTTAGATTATTTCATTTCAGAAAGACATTGAGATGGAACATATGTTCCAAATTAAAAGGTCAGACTATTGTTGTCATTTGTCTAGCTCATAAGGAAAAGAAATTATTTTTTTTCATTTTAGTAGTATTTACTTTGCATTTTTTCTCTTTGTTCATGATAATACTTGAAGAATATCTTTATTCACCTCAGTTATATATTTCAGGAGTTTTTCTATATTAATAGTCTGAATAAGAGTTCTCACAATTTTATCCATTACTCAATTGTCATTACATACTGCTTAAATGACAGGAAAAAAAATAAAACAGACTTCTGGATTGATCTTTGACATAGAGCTTGGCCATAATGTTTGTCACCCTGACCCAAGGGCTGTGTCACACAACATGCAAAGAAACATCTTTACCTTGAAAGATCAGGGCAATAAATGCCACTGCCCTGAAACCAGGAAAGACAAATTTTTCCCCAAGGATGCATCTGCTGAGAGCTGCTTGCCTAGCATAGAAGCCATTGGAATTCTGGAAGTGGTGAGACTATTTTAAAGGTTACTTATAAATTGCTGAAGATAAAGTAGAAGTGTTCGGGAGCACATGTTTTTGGAGAGGTGGAATCAAATGAGTCTGTCCACATTGGAAAGACATCTACTCTACAAATTCCACAGTGTTTTCGCAATGAGGAACTGCTAAACACTGCCGAATCTAACTCAGAGAAAGAAACATTAGCCATCTTAAAACCCACACAGGCACGCTTTCTTTCCTGAATGTCTTCAGGATAAGAAGTTCCCAAAGATATCTGAAACTTAACCTCTGCTGGAAGAGGGGAATTCTATGCCTGCCCCAGTTTTTCTTCCTCAGGTAAGGAAATGAGAACAAAATCAACAGAAAACAAGGCATTGAGAGAAAATTTGGCCAAGTTGCACCTAGTGAGTGAAGCAACAAAAAAGGGCACAAGCAACACTTTTTATATTTTTTTTATTATTTTCTTTGGCAGGGTCAGAAGTTCCGGAAAATGACAGCTGTAAGATGCAGGCCCATAATCAAAAGATTACATACAGCTATTTCTCTGGTATTTCTTGCCAATTCATCACTATGTCTCTCTTATAATAATAACAGTGGATAAAACCTGGAAAGCTGACAAACACCAACTCCTGAGAAATGATAAAAATCCAAAGCCCTAAAATCAATTGGAAAACAAAAATAGACAGTGAAAGGATATTAAGCTTCTAGTAGGTACAGTTAAAACAACTAGTAAATATAGTCAAATTCCTGGCCCGATTTACATAAGTCTCTACATTGAAGAACAATTTATCGCATCTTTGGATTCAATAAAAATTGCAGATATTCAAAAGAATAGAAAGAAGAAGGGAAAAAAGAAAGAAGTAAAAAGAAAAGTTGGAAGAGACAACTCAGACTCAGCTATAATACAAAGTTAGAGCAATAAAATAGGAAAATAGGCGGCACCTAGGACCGCAGCTGCAACACCAGCAGAGGTGTGGATGCCTAAGGACAGACTCAGAGGACAATGCTGAAAGTCAAAGCCCCAAAACTAGCCTCTAGGTAAGATAGAAAATACCCAACAGTTTATAAACCAATTACTGGAAATTTCCCAAACTGAAGAAAAGAAAAGCTGAGGAAACACAGGAGAATATGTGACTATGAAACAACATAAAATAATGTGTGTATATTTAGAATACAAAATAAAAAATGCATAAAGAATATTTACAGCACAAGATGGCCAAAAACTTCCCCTTTATACCCAGGAATATCAGAGACCACCAATCAAGGTAATTGACCCACATCACACACACACACACACACACACACACACACACACACACACATGCACAAACATACACACAAACACACACACAAACACACACACAAAAGAAATGCCTAGGCATATCACTTTCCAACTATAGGAAAACAATGAAAAAGAGGAAAAACTTTAGAATAATCAGAGAGAACACACAGATCAAAGATAAGAATCACAAAGGATTTCTCAACAATAACAGTCATTCCAACAAACGAAATGTGGAATGAAATTCTTAAGTATTTAGATACATAAAGTGTAGAAGCACACTGGAACATCTGTAACTCTGAATCAGTTCAGAAAGGCAGAAAAACTGGGAAATGGAGGAACAAGACACCAAAATCATTTCTATAGCCCTATGAGGAATGATGTAGATATGTATCTAATTACATCTATAATATAGCCATGCCAATGAAGTTAAGATCATATCATCTATATTCTCTTTCCAAAATGAAATAAAACTCAATGGAGTAAGAAGTGAAAATAGAGAAGTTGTATAAATATACAGTCATTAAATAACATGCTTTGGACAACCAATGGGGAAATTGAAAAGGAAATTAGAAATGTCCACAAATGAAATGAAAACAAAAACACTACATACAAAATCAGTGCTAAGCCTTGGTTGATGTTTTTTAAAGCATACATGTGCCTACATTAAAAAGGGAAAATTTTTAAATAAGTGAAAATACAAAGTAAAAGATGAGGTAATCAAGGGCTAATTAAGCCAAATGCTGAATTAGATGAAAGAATTAATAAAAGTCAGAAAAAAACTATATTAGACAAAAATAATACAAAATGCAAATGGAATGTGTTCCTTTTTTAAAACAATAAACAAAATAGACAAATTTTTAGGCAAACCAATGGAAAGAAAGAGAGAGGGGTATGAAAACCCAAGTAAATAAAATCAGAGATGGATACCTCAAAGCTGGTACCATGGACATACAAAGGGTCGTTAGGGACTGCTATGAACAGCTGACTACATACCAACAAATTGGAAATCCTTCAAAACATACATAAATATCTGACATATAATCTCAGATTGACCTACAAAGATGTAGAAAGCTGAAACCAGCCAAAGATGAGCTACAAGTTAGAATACGTATTAAGGAAAAAACCTTCCAACAAATGAAACCAGTGGATCTGATATCTTCACTGTTGAATTCCATAAAACATTTAAAGAATAAGTACTGGTTCTTCTTAAACTATTCCAAAACTTTATAAAAAGTGGGAACTGGACCAGCATTCTCCGGATATCAAGAGGACACAAGAGAAAAGGGAAAGTGAGAAAAGAGATGGAGAGAGAGAGAGTGAGGTGAGGTGGGGGGGGCTACATGCTAATTTTCTTAGGGAACATGGATTTTTAAAAAATTCTGAACAAACTGTTAACAATAGTACAAAAACAGAAAAACATCAAAAACAGTATAAGCCATGATGAAGTGGAAACATTTCCTACAAACGCAAGGATTCAACGTTTATCAATACTCATAATACGGCACATTAAGGGAGGGAGGCACAATAATCTGATGATCCCCTCCATAGTCACAGAAGCAGCATTCAGTAAAATTTAGCATCAGCACGTGATAAAAAATTGCAAGAAATTAGGCACAGAAAAACATAACACAGCTAGGTTTCGTACAAACAAACCACAGCACACTGAATGGAAAAAAGATGAAAGCATTTCTCTTAAGGTATAGAACAAAAGACTCAACTCTTTCACCACTCTTTTTTTAATGAAGTATTGAAAAAGTTAGCCAAAGTAACAAAATAAGGAAAAGAAATAGTCTCAGAATTGAAAAGATGAAGTCAAATTGTCCCTATTTGCAGTAGAAAAAAATGAAGATTCCTCTAAAAATGAAACTATTGAAACTGATAAATTCAGTAAAATTTTAGGATACAAGATCAACAAACTAAAGTTAGTGATGTTTTTGAAAACCAGTAATAAAATGCTGAACATAAAAATCAACTCCATTCAAAATAACTATTAAAATTAAAATATATTGAGATTAATTCAATAAAAGAATCTAAAGATTTCTACAATGAAAATTATAAAATATGAATAAAAGATATTTTGACATACACACAAATATGAAAAGATAGCTCACATTCATATATCCAAAGAAATAGTACTATTGAAGTGGTCAAGGTGTGCTGAGATGGTAGCTCAGTGATTAGAATGCATGCCCAGTAAACACAAGGCCAAGGGTTCGATTCCATGTGATGATGCAAGCCCGTAATCTCAGCACTCAGAAGAAGGATGTCTGTGAGTTCAAGGCCAGCTAAGGCTTCATTGTGAGTTCACAATCCTGACTCAAAAAAAAAAAAATCAAAGTAAATTTACAGAATCAATATACAGCCTTCTCAAAATGCAAATTACGTTACTAAGAGTTAGAAAAACATCTAGTTTATACGGAAAGCTCAGAATATGCAAGTGTAGGGGGAAAAAAGGAGAGATCACAATATCTGACTTCAAAACACACTAAAAAGCTAAAGACATCAAAGTAGCAGGAGGAGGGGATCGCCTAGGGTTACCCTGCTTGTCTACCGGGTATGAGGATTGGGGTTTAATTTGCAGTACTGCAAAAAAAGCAAATGCAAAAACTAAAAAGCAAACAAGCAAACACACACAGGATGGTACTGGCATAAAGCAGACGTACAGGATATGGAATTGGATAGACCATCCGGAAAGCAATCCTGTATTTGTACTCAGCTAATTTGCTACAAAGGCATCAAAATGCTCATTGAGGGAAAAACAATCTTTCCAATAGCCAATAATGAAAAAGAAAACTAGGTATGTGTATGTGGAAGAAAGACGCTGGACTCTATCTCACCATAAACTAAAATTAGCTCAAGATCTCGAAAGAAAATAAAACCTAAATTTAAGATCTGAAAAATGAAGCTAAAAAAGAAAACTTACGGAAAATATTTTAAAGAATCAAAAGACCGAGGATTTTTTTTCATAAAACCAAGGATAAATATAAGTATTCCTTCTATTTTCACACTTAATTAACTATAAAATTACTAAATTATTGCTAATTTTTAAGGTCATGCAACTGCGTTTTTACACGACCAGCCTTCTATCAGCCTTCTTCAATTATTTTTTTTTTGTAAACACTACCTTCTGGATTAGGTGATAACAGTTGTCTCGGTCACTTTTCAGGAACATGAAGGCCATTTTTACCAAAGGCATCGATTCTTCCTTTGGTCCTTTCACAGATGTCTAATAGGTGACAAAACAGGATAAAAAGGCATCACTGGCTGAGCAGTGTGTCTGTCTCCTCTGCTACACGAAGCTTTGAGCCAGAATATTTCACTCTAATCTATACACGATTATGTTAGTTACTTAGGGAGGGTTTGCCAGGAACAGATAGTTCCTGAAAAGAAGATTAACATATTCAAAAATTCTTCACTAGACTGAAATATTTCAAGGCATATGAGGGCATTACTATCTTCTGTTATGTTCATGCCAACTAGGTCTCATAACCTCCGTCCAGTTCTAGAGCCCGGAGAAGCACCTAGAATTTTCCAGTCATTACTCTTTTCTGAACCTAAGCCCCACTGGTTTCCTGTTTGTGAAAGGGTTCAAGGGAGTTTGAAAGTCATGCTGAGTTAAAATGGTCTTTCAGAAAGCTAGTCTGTCATCTTCCCCTTTTTGAGGGTATACAAATAAACCATTTTCCCTACCCCAACAACCGGTCCTCAATTCGCTGGGCCTCCTTTTTGAAGCAGTAAATAAACGGACTTGGCTCTGTAGCATGACCACAGAAGCACAAGCAACAAAAGCAATAACAGACACAGTGCGTTACTTCCAACTAAGACAGTTCTGAAAATCCAAGGAAGTGATCATGAAAGTGGATATATAAAATGGGAAAATATTTAAGGACTATTTTCTGACAAAGGGTTAAAAATCAAGAATGTAAAAAGCAATAGAAAAGAAAATGAAGAAATAAAAATTTAAAAGGGGCAAACTACCTGACTACACTTTTCTTAAAAAATACAAGTGGACAGCAGGTATATGACAAAAACGCTCAACATCACCAGTCCTCAGGCAAAGGCAAATCCAAGCTATGGCAGGACGGCGTCTCACTTCGGAACGTCTTCCATCACGAAGACAAGAAGTCTAACAAAAGCAGATGCTGGTGATGGGAGCAAAGAAAAGGAAATAAGTATTCACTGTTAGAATGTAAATTTGTGTGGCCACTGTGGCAAACAGTATGGAAATTTCTAAAAAAAAATAAATAAATAAAACTACCAAATGACACAAGAATTCCACTTCTGAATCTGTGTCCCAAGGAAATGAAAGAATACATCAGAAACATAACTGAGCCCATGTCTGTCGCGGTACTCTTCAGACTATCAAGCTTAGGCAATCAACTTAGATGTCTATTGATGCACTAATGGATAAATGAAATTTGATATGCATACACTGCTGACTGCTTTGCATACAGAAAAATGGATGTATTGTTGTCATTTGGAACAGTGCAGACGAAACTGAAGATTTATTTTATGTGAAATTAGTGACTCCCAGGAAGACAAATGCCATCTACTCTCACTCATTTGGGTAAGCTGAAAATATGCTGAATTAGAAGATTGTGCTACATAAATAAATATAAATGATACATGGTCATTAAAGTAATTTCAGAAATAATTAAAACAAAAAACTCTGCCACGTTTGCAGATATTGATACGTATGTGAGGTGATGGACATTTAACTACTGTATTTAAGTACTATAAAATGTAAATATATTACACAGTGTTACATTGAACACAGACAGATGTTGTAGTGGTTTGGGTCTGGAGTGTCCACCAAAACCCCCATGTACACGTGGATATTATGTACTGTTAGGAGGTGGGGCCTGGCGGGCAGGGGTACATGCTTGGGGCTTGATGAGGGCGTGTGTTGGGTCTGCCCTTCCTCCCAGATTTGGCTACGTTGTAACTAAGACAGATCTAAAATTGTGATTTTTTTAAGAATGAAAAAAGAAAGACACAAATTTATTAAACACACTCAGAAGATAAGTAGAAGCCTATATTGGTTTATATTTATCTTAAAATTAGTGAAGTCTTAAACAAGAATGGCCCCTGATGAATTGATTAGTGAATCCTGTAGACACATAAAGAAACAATTATAAGAATTAGCCACAAATCTTCCAAATATTAGAAGCAACAGGAACATTTTCTCAGTCTTCATACAAGAAAACAATTTAATACTCAAGAGTCAATTTCTTTTCTATACACCAAAAGCAAACAATTCCAAAATTAAATTTAAAAGTAGTATTTGCAACAGTGTGAATATTACTTAAGTTATGTTAAATCAACAATGTATGTATAAGAATGTCTGTGTAAAGAAAATCAATTATTAATGAAACATATCAAATTTTAAATTAATAAAGAGGACATTCATGTTCATGCTTGCACATGTAAATATTGTGGTATCATTTCTTCACAAATAGAGGTCTAGATTGAGTACCAATTACTTTATTCATTTTAAAGAATTTGATAGTTTTAGAAATCTAAGGACACTCTTACTGTCATTTTTGGTGACTGGTCATATTTATTTATGAAATGAATTTTAAGATCCATGTATGCATGAGTGTTTACAGGAAATCTATTCATAATTACCAAAATTGGAAGCAAACTGGTTTCATTAAGTTAATTCTAAAAGTAGAGCATTCACACAACAAAATACTACTCAGCAATTAAAAGAAATTAACTATCCACCTGAAACATTAATGAATTTTAAACATAGACCTCTTTGAAACAAGCTAGTTAGTAAAAACTTATGCGTTGTAAACTTCTATTAATTTGACATTCAGAGAAAAGGCAAAAAAAAAAAATGAGCAGTGGCTTCCATGGATTTTAAGAGAGGGATATTTTGAACTGGTGCAAAACAAGGTTTTTTAAAAAATAAATAAATAAGAGATTTTAGGAGCACAATAGAAATAGAAAAGAAGCCATTGGAATCAATTCCCCATGTGGCTCAGGGCGTCTCTTCTCAATAGAAATCATTGAGACTAGAGTGAATGTGGTCTTGCTGATTCTCGAAATGCTCTAAAAGCATTTTGGTGTCCAGGATCAAAGTACTTGGAAGCTTTTTAATGTTGCCAGTCTTTTCAGCAACCACATCTCCATTGAGCCCAAATTTACATTTTTTCCTTGCTATGTTGAAAGGTTTTAAAATTTTTTCTGCTCTGCTATTTGCACGTGATCTTTTTTCTAAATCTCACTAAAAACATCCAGTAGGACATATGTCATAGCCCCAGTCTTGTGCTGCCTTAAAATTTTCTTCATAGGGTAAATTACCTCATTGTCCTCAAGTTAACTAAACACAAAGGTTTAGTCCATAAAAACAAAACAAACAAGAAATGCAAGCATGTTTTTGGCCAGATCACAATGCGTGTATTCTGTGGGTCCGTTTCCACCTGAAACCTCGTGAGCATACCATCTACACTCCAAGTATCTACCAACATTCTGACTTTCTAAGCTCCGACCAGAATTGCCCATCAAGCTCTGCACACAGCATTCCAGGCTTTACCTAGCTAGCATCTCCAAAGTTTCCCAGATGCCTTTCATAAACTAATTTCAAAGGCTTTTGAATCATGTATAATCAGGCATAAACATAGCAACTATTTTTTTATCTTTTACCAACTTCCTTTTTTTAGTTTTTTACTCATGGCACAGATTATCTTATGCCCATGACTCAAAGCAATGATTCGTTTTGCTGTAGGGTCTCAGAAACTTCGGTGCATGTCTGGCTGGCTCCAGGACAGAAGCATCACAGCAGGAGGGCATGGTGGGGGGGAAGCTGCCCAACGCATGGCCTCCAGGAAGCAGGGAAGTGCCCAGCAGAAGAAGATGAGGAGGAGGAGGAGGAGTCCATCTTTGACCAGCTCAATGAGCTGCTAGGTCATCAGCAGGGTGACCAGTGAGGTCAGTGACCTCACAATACAATCACTTGTCACTTACAATCACTCTAGTCAAGTTGATAATCAAGACTGAACTACACAATCTTTATATCACTTTTGATCAAAACCTTTAATAATTTTGAATGAAGGCTGCTTCCGAAAATTCCATCAGTAGAAAGGTTGAGAGAGTAAGCTTTCCTCCTAAAAGCATCTGTATTTGTTTTCTCCCGATTCCTGTGAACAAGCAACACGGGGGTGCATTTGGTTTTGTACTTTTGAGACAAAAGCTTGCACGACTTTAGGGCCAAGGTGATTATGAGCAAGTGAGTAAGGAAGATTATTTTTTCTCTTTTGTAAATAAATAATATGAAGCACAAAGTCTTCTAGATGGCAATGAAAATTATAATGTGTGTATGCTAAAGAAGTCTGTATCTTCCCTGATACAGATAGTATGATGGAAGAGAATCTACAAGAGAAACCACCGCAGGAAAAGACAGAGAAACCTCATAATATGTAATACACATGTTTAAGTGTGTATGTTGGGATGGGGTTATAGGCTTTAAATTTAAGGTCTCACACTCTGGGCAGGTGCTGTGTCATCTGTACGCCAGCCCTTTTTCCTCAGAAGAACTTACCTGATTCAGAATATCTGTATAGTCAATATAATGTAAAACTTAAATAACAGAATAAAATGTTTTCTATTTAAAAAAATCAATTTTACTCAGATTATAAAAAGACTGTTTAAGTTTGACAGGAAAATGCACTTCCAGAGTAATCTGTATGCATAGAAGTTTATTATGGTTCAGTTATCAAAGTTATCACTTTTTATGCATTTGTACTTAATTTTCTGGAGTGAGTATTCTATTTCTTTTCCTCCTTTTCACACACACACACACACACACACACACACACACACACATACACACACTCATGATAAATAACTTCATGGTTTTATAAAAACAGATTATTTAAAAAGGCAAGGTAAATCAAAAATTGTGGCCTTATAAGTTGGCCTAGGTCCTTCAGGTACTATTATTATGTGGTCACTGAATATATATTTGTTACGCTCTTTGCAATGTCTAAAATTTTAATTTTCCACTGTGAAATATCTAAGGTCTGTCTGGGATAGTCGGAAATGTATTTCTAATTGCTTTTTCCATGCAAAAAAAGATACAATAGATTACCAGCAACAGGACTATTAATCATCCATCTAAGTGCAGCTTCTCTTTCACATGCAATATTTATAAGTATTTATATATTCCTGGCTAACGCTAACAATCAGTCCCTACTTGATGAGCCAAAACTTTGTAATTTTCAAATGCCTGAAACTCACAAAGATTAACTTCATTCTCTGGTTGCATCCCAGATTGTATTTTTAATTTAAACAAAGCCAGAGGAAATATATAATTTTAAAGTTTCTATTAGAAGTGGGAAAACTGTCTGTAGATATTAGAAGCCCTTTTATTATTATTTCCTCCATTATTTTCCCACCTCTGCATTTTAAACAGGCATTTCAACGTACAATTTTTTTGATGCTAGAGAAAAACCAACATTCAATACTTTAATAGTTTAATTGAGAGTTTTCAGACCTTAGAAGAGTTACACTGAATCAGCTTGCAAATATTAACTGTTTGCATTTTTCTGTCATTTTTATGATTTAGTCATTTTATTTCAACAGTATGATATCCATTCTCATATTGATATTAACCTTTCATCAACTCATTTATACTTTTTTTTAAATCTGGAAAATCAATTTTTGTATATACTGAAAGCTATAATTCAAGTAAGAGTTTTATGAACTTTCCTTTTATTGATTTAGTTACTAAACAAGATATAAAGTTGCAAGGTTATATTTTATATTTCAAAGTTTGTGAATTATTTTTCTTTGTAGAATAACTCACACATAACTTTAAAACTAGCAGGGCCTTTGAATTATTACTCTTTTGATTTCTTGATTATCAGAATTAAATCTTCACACTAGGCATTTATAGGCAGGATTCAGACCCAAAAATTTTGAGTTCACTCATGTATTATTTGCTATGTATATCATATATGCTGGATTCTTTAAATTATAAAAATAAAGCTCAAATTTAAAATTTTTGACATAAAATTAATATTTCCTTAGGAGAAAAAGATGCCCGTGGCAAATTCAATAGCAATACACAAGTGGTCATTGATAAAGGACAATGAGGGTTTAGAAAATCATGACCTCAAGGTATAGCCCAAGGTGTCATTCAGAGAAAGTGGGAAGGAGTTCGTTTCTAGAAATGTTATTATGATTTGAACGGGCCAAAAAAGAGGAACGTGCAGGTGGGAGGGAGACTGTAAACAAAAACTCAGGTGTGAAAATGACTTGCAGTGTTCAGTAAGATCTAAGTGGCGGAAGAAAAGAGAGCAAAAGAACTGCTTCTTTTGGAATACCCGAAATAACCTGGAGACAGCTTTGCAAATACAGTCGGTGAGTAGATTATTCAGCTGGGGCACCGATCCTCAGCTGCAGAATTGTGTGTTTTGTCTTGAAATTTTCATTTATTTTAAAGTAATCTCTATAAATATTTTTATAAAGATGTACCTAAATGCAGTTCCAGATTGAGAAAAAAAAAAAGGGGGGGGGAGTTGCCCTGCCAAGGAGACAGATTAAATTACCCTCTCAAGACTATGGTCAAATCAAAGATGTGCCAGGCCACAAGAAGAACAGGTCAACTGGTGAATATTGAGACATGGTGAAAACTGGAAAATTCTGCTTTATTTTTTTCTCATCATGGCTGACATTTTAAACTGAAGAAACATGTCAAGGAGTCAAATGTACTAGGTTGTAGGAAAGTTGCTTATTACTTGAAAGGTCATTTTGTAGGTTTCTGTCTTCCAGGTCCGCAAAACATGTTACCGATGAACATGGCTTCTGTTGCTTCAGGACTTTGTGTTTTCCAAGATTCTAGTACCACTCTATCCTCAAAGTGGAGTTAGGCAAGTAGGATGAGATGGTACATGAGTCCATTCCTCTTACGTTCCTTGGCAAGGCCTGTTTCTCTTTCATTTGCCTTATTGTCTAACCTCATATTTGTCCTAAACTTTTATTTTCTTCCTTTATCATCAATTATTTCACTTTACCTATCTTCTTATTATAGTTACAGATAGAATACCTATAAAACACAAATAAAAATATAGATCAGAAATAGACAGTAGTAAGTCACTTTCTTATAGACATCTTGGAGCACTCCTTGTGAGATATATCACTTCCTCGACAGCAAACAGACTTTATTTGAACAATTGGATGAAAGTAGTATTATTACAAAAACAAAACGATGGCATTCTTATAATGAAAATTCTTCCCTCAGGCCAGCTGGCCCGCTCTTGGTTTGTAGACTATTCCTATCAGGGTTAACAAGCGTGCCAGTTGGTCTAGACATGGAGGATAGAGAGTTAGATTATCATGAGCCAAAGCAAAATCACCGGAGGAACTCTTTAAATGGGTTTGTGCCAAGTGAAGCCAACAGGAGGGAATTTTTAATGACAGATGTTTTTGGATGTCTTCCTTCACACCCACTGACCAGGAGGACAGGAGGCTACAGAAGACAGAGCCCGAGCAAGAGACGCAGCTCACTGTATTTCCTGCCCTAGACCCAACAACCTCACAGACTCAGTGCCTCTGCCAGGACCTGTTACCAGTTCTTCTAGCTTACACTTACTCTAATGGTAGGTGCTAGCCACTTGATAGTCATCTGGAATAGAAAGATTTAAATAATGCTAATAAAACACACATCACTACATATTAAATATTCATAGTATGCATACATATTTATAAATATATTTTGGTTTTCTCTATGACAACACACCAGACTGGTGTTTATTTTGGATATGTTTCCTGAAATAGATTGTTTCCTGAATTTATCATGGAGCACTGTCACCATTTATACTATAATCACTGAACTCAATTTAAACTTTAAGACGGGCAAATGATGTATTCCTGGTACCACGCAGAAAACTCAAAAATGTATTTCTCCTTAAATATTTAGAATATTTGCCACATTTTTTAAAAGTGACAATCTCTAGCAGAAGGTTATAGATACTCATTGAGCAAAATCTCTGGAATGTGTCAGCCGTGTTTGTATATCCGTTCATTATTGCTTCCAGGTGAGTCTTCCTGAGGAGTAATAGAAGTTGATTAAATCTAGAAGTGCTCTGTCTATAATAGTTTAAGAGTAAGCTTTACCACAGTTTCTGCAGGTATTTCTTCTGCAAAAAATATTTCAATTTTTATTTTGGTGGTATGTTTGAACATTAAAATCATATTTAACTCTCTAATTAAAATGCAAGGATATTACTACAGAAAGCTCTCATCACTCAAATGAAATATAAAGCACTTGGGTAGGAGAGAATAAAAATGGCTCCTGCTCTTGGCAGTAACTAGGCCCTTTCGTTGCAGTTCTCCTTTAAGACGGTCAGGACAACCTAATCCAATGTTCACATGTATTGTTTTTAGGCTGTTGCTCTGTATTTTATCACAGTGAGCATTTATGAAAGAAACCTTTTTTCTTGGAGAAACTGTAAAATAAACAAAACAATGTGTCATCCAGACACACTGTCACTGATTTGTCATTGTTCAAAGATTTAAGGTAAGATGACTTCTATTTCAGCACTGAACAATTTTTGGTCATAGATTTCCATCCCATCTTATCAGATGGTACAACTGAGCTGCACTCTTAAGAGAAAATTGTCATCAGTATTATAAAAAATCATCCTGTAACAAACAAACTCAAGAGTAGGGCATTCCTAGGTCAATGCCTACCAGATGCCAGGTCAAAAGACCAATGTTGACAAAAGTTGCTTATAAATTTTTAAGAGCTATAAAAACATTTCCAGGAAGAAACATAGCTATACTACACAATTCTGTGTGTTAAAAGTTAGCTGTTTTCCACCGACAAAATTATTTCTTAGCTAACTTTAGGACACGCTTGAGAATGGTAATGACCTCTAGTATCATAATTTAACATTACAATCTAATATTTAATACCATAATCTGTTATAACTTGTCTGCAATTAGAATAAAAAGATGGCATTGTGCATCTTTGTACAAACGCCTTGGATTTAAGTAAGTTTATTTGGTCAGCCTGTATCCCATGATGCTGTGAGGGAAAGCAGTCATGAGCTATGTTTCTATGTACATATTTGGAAAGCAATCATAGCTAAAGAGAAGCGCTAATTTTCTACTTACAATTTCCAATTATGGTGAACAGTTTAGAGGAGGTGTAAGTTTTCAAAACACTTTGTAATATTTTCCCAAGCCTTAAAAGACAATTGTAAAAGCATAAAGAACAGAATACAGTAAGTAGTTTCTAAAGAATTTATGTTTCCAGCTCAGTTTTCTTGCATTTCCAGAGTTTTAGATACCTTTGTTGAAAGCTGAATTGTTCTCCCTAAAATTGTGAATTTCTAAGTCCCACATTCTCAAAACCTTACTGTGTTTGGAGACAGTACTTTTAAGGATGAATTCAAGGCTAAATATGGTTATTAGGAAGGGTCCTCAACCAATAGGGCTGGTGTCCTCACAAGAACAGGTTAACAGACAGCACCCTGGGAGACCGTGTGAAGACCCAGGATGTCACCATCTACAAGCATCCTTATTTATAACTTGAAGCTCCAAATTTGAGACATTAAATTTCTATTGTTTAAATGCATAGTACTTTGATACTGTGTGACAGTCCAACAAACTAATACTATCATTGATGTTGTTCACTTTTTCTCAGCAATGTCTCTTATTTTTCTCTACATAAACTTAAAAAATGATTCTTATTTAAAAAAAAAGACTTCAGGAAGAAGATATCTAAGTTTCTCCACAATGCAGATACTTTAAAAAAATTAAAAGTGAAAGTAATTGGCAATCATACCCTACATAACTCATTCACTTGTCCTCTATACACTGACTTGATAATTTTGGAATATATTTGTTTATTCCACTCAGCCTGTGTACTAACAAATCCTCATATTGATTGAAGGGATCCAGTGAAAATATTTCCCAAAAGGAAAATCGACTTTTTCCTCGGGATGCTTTGTGTAGAAAACACTTCTCTGAAAAAATTAAAGAAAAGAAATCAATCAGTTGTCAAGATCTTCCTCTTGGAAATGGTGGAATGTACTTGGCAGGAGTCAGCCAACTTTTTCCACCCTAATGAATAACAATGATATGGTTCATATGGTTCAAAATTAATGACAAATGTGTTGTAGTTGTGAAATAATTATTTAAAAGATACATGTATAGTAACCACAGTCTCCTGAGAGTTCACTGTCAGAAACAGCACCACTCATTTTACAATATTGTGGTTAATTCTATGCAAGCACTTGTGAAATAATTCTTTCCACATAAATATAACGAATCTTAGGGCCAGAGGCTGAGTAAAATGTCCCAGACCATGAACTGCCAAGTGACAGAACCAGGATACACACCAGGAGAAGATGAAAGGCAAAGTCATCTCATACTTTTCCAACACCTAGTCTGTGTTTCCCAATGCCTGAGGTACTCATTTTTTTAAAGTTTTGTTTTCCATTATAAATCTAGCAGAGTGATATTAAAACTTTGTATCAATAGATGATTCAATGTTGTCAACCTTCAGTTCTTAAAATGAGAATTGATGTGCTAGAAGAGTTTGTAGTGTTTTCTTGTCTGCTAATGGATTTTGGTTTTTCTGTTATCCAATCATCTCCAAGGCAAATCTGATTTTCATTTGAGAGCTGTGACTCCACTTCCCCTCTGCTATTTGTGGTGATGTGTTTCTCTCATTTAGATTTTTCTCTTCCTGTGTTCTTCAGAGGAAATGATCTAGACATGTGAAGGTGGACTTTCTTTCTGGAACTCTGAATCTTGAAAGGCAAAATATAGAATAAATGGTTTGAATCTTAATTTTTACTTTCCATAAAACTTGACTTAGACTGTCAAACTCCACTACCAAAATTCTCAGAGTTCTGTCTAGTTGCTTTTAAATATACTATTATTAAACCTTTTTCTACATTACGTGTGTCTAAATGTACATCTTTTCTGTGAGTTTTGTTACTGCTTCATATTTCTTGCTTTGATAGTTTTTTTTGTGTTTCTTGTAATGGCACAAATCAGAAACACAAGAAGACAATACTTGTAAATTTGTAGGGCATGGGACAGAGAGAAAGGGAGCAAATAGGGAGGAAAGAGAACGAGAGAAGCAGTAGGCAGGTAGAGAGCATGGGGCAAAAGAGAAGAAATTGAGATCAAGGGAAAGTTTCCAGCTCTTAACTAAGTAAAGCAATTATTTGTATGAAAAGCCTGCCTTTTCTCGATTTCAAGTAAGGTGCTCATAAAGGTCCCTCTTCCTGAAATATCATATGCGTATTTTTAAGTTTTATATAGTTGATTTAGTACAGAATTTTGCTATGACTGACACGGTATTATCTTTTCCTTTGATGTATATGAACTGTTAGGTGGCTGATACAATCTTTATTTCCTCCAAATTAGCCTAGTTGCCTTATTAATATAATTTCCATTGCAAGAGGTGCCGTAAGAGAAAGTAAGCATGTAGGAAGAAATCTGCGAGAATGAAATCTGTGGCTGCAGGTGTATGGCAGTGTAATCCTAGAAACTACATAAGGACTTGAATTTATTTTCACTACAGTCGCAATAAACATAATCATGAAACGTAATATAGAATTGTCTTTTCCACTCTAGATGTCTTCTGATTAAAATTTTCTTCAAAGTATGATAATACATAGATTCGTTTTTGACCTAACAACCATATAACATTTAATTTATGTTCAAATATATTCAGATAACCAACTGAAAAATGACCTTTGGGAGAAATGAAGTTAATAAATATGAGAATGTACTTTTATACCTCCTTTTATATCTATTTTAGAAATGAAAATCTTTGAAGCACTGAGTTTATAATGAGAATTTATCTATCCTGTAAAAGTTTTCTTTCAGCAAAAATGCTCAGTGTAATTTTTACATTACTTGAAATGTCAAGAGGTATTATAAATTTTAAAAGCACAAGTATAATATGTTTGTTCATTTATTTTTATTATTTAGATAAGCAAAAACTATTGAAAATCATTTTTCAAGCTAATAGAAAAGTTACTGATTTCCTTGATCACCACAGTATTGACATTGACAGCCAGACACCATAAATACTTAGCAACCAGCTCATAAGAAAAAAACAATAAAGATGTATACTATACCTTATGTATGATTTTCATTTTTATCCCTATTGTTGTGTATATATCTAGGTCATATGCAAAGCACATGTGTTTCTCCATTAAGTACCACCCAAATCTCATTGGTCAGTCGCATTTTGCCTTAGCAATGTGGCATACACTGATATAAGCTTTTATTGGTAACAACTTTTAAAATCCTGACAGCATTTGATCTCTATTACTTGAAGACACCTTCAGGGGTTGTCTCATATGTGCATTAACATAGTCATTACTGTCACAAACTTCTACCAATTCTCTCACTTCTATACCTGACATTTTTGGTGAATCTATTCATGCAGGGTATTCTGGTAATAACTTCAGCCGTGGTTTAGTTACGAACCATTTCACAACATGTTGTAATGGGGGGAAGGCTGCAGAGCAGAGTTTGGCTTTGCCTAACTCTATTTCAATGGTGTCATGTTCTTTATAAATCAGAGATAAAGACTGCTTGTTCTCTTTCTGTTTTACAGATATTTTAGTGACTTGAACATTTTTCCTAAAGCTCTGGACAATTCCTCAGAGACAGAGGACAACTAAGTGACTAACACAGACTGAAACTCTATGTGTTGCTTATAAGAATTTAAAGTAGCAAACTTTAGAAAAGTGATTGACAGTATCTGACTTACCCTATTGGCCAGCAATTCCACTCTTAGGCACGTATTCAGTAGTAGGGGAAGGGGAAATGTTCACAAACAGATTAATAAAAGAACGATCATGCGTGAGTGTGCGCACACACACACACACACACACACACACACACACACACGAGCCCAAACCTGGACACAACCCAGATGTCTATTAAAGGAGATTAGATAAATAAATTGTGTGTCCATATAATAGACACTATTCAGCAATAAAAAAGAAAGAACTACAGATAGAGGAAGCAACATGAATAAATATCCAAAACATTATGTTGATTAAAAGAACCCAGACAAAGGCAAGGATGAAAGGCATAAATCCTTCTTTGTATAAAATTCAATAACAGGCAAAGCTTGTGGACGGTGATAGGAATCTAAAGCAGCCCCTTGCAAAGAGAATCAATGAAATAGAACACAACAAAATTTCCCAGTAACAGGAATATCTTCTACCTTGTTTTAGGCAGTGATGATATCATACAATTATAAAATTCTCATTGCGGTGAATACTTAAGATTCACTCATTTTTACTGTGTGCCAATCATACTTCAACAAACACACCCTAGCACACATACATAACTGGCATGATATAATTCAAATTAAATCCTCCTCAGGTGTACCACAATAATGGCATTGGGATTTGCTTTTGGATTAAGCTTCTGCATTTCTAATCTTTTAGCCTTTTGATTTAATTTTCTCAGTGTTCACTTAGCAGAATCAGTTTTTCAGTACTTCTATCATTTTTGTAAATTAGTGATAGACAACTATGACCATCAGTATGTTTTATTTTTTATATATAGACTACCATTCAAGTAATATATGTAAATACACACAATATATTTTATATCAATGCAATTTAGCCTGCAGAAATTAATAAGATATATTTCAGAGGTAATGAAAATTTAAATGTTATATTTATAAATTTTACCTTTGGCAGGAAATACAGATCAAAGCAAAGCACAGAAATAAATGTTATGTAATTGGTTTTTTTAAATCAGTTTTACTCGCAATTTATGTTACCCTCTACTTTCACCTTTGTTTCCTATATGAACAAAGCACAAATTAGATCATCAAAGATCAACTTGACACATGGCTAACAACATTTTGACTAATCACTCCTAGAATACCTTTTACTGTACCTAATAGTAAATTCATATGCATTTGAATTGTGATAAAATGTGATAAATATTTAAATTTTTGAAATGTATTGCCAAAGCCAGGCCTGGTGGTGCACCCCTATAAGTTCTGCACTTGGGAGGCTGAGGCAGGAGGAATGCTGTCAGTTCAAGGCCAGCCTCTACTGCATAGTGAATGCAGAACAAAAAGAATACAGAGACAGACCCTGAGTCAAAAGAAGGCATTAAAGTAAAAGACCCATTGCTTTTAATCTCCCCCAAAATATACCTCTTTGCTTTGAACACACTTGTTCCGTTATTTTTGTCACTTTTTGCAGTAGTTCTGGAAATATTATTTTGTGAGAGTCTTACCTATGCTGTTGTGATTCGTGTTCTGAATCAATTGCAAATGTTAACCTTTCAGGACCGTTTAGGTTTGGTGGAGGGCCAAAAGTCATAGAGGACCAGCTCTGGGAAGGAGGTGGGAGAGGATCCGGTGGAGTGGCTGTGTGAGCCCGCCTTTTCATTGTGTGGCCCTCAACAGCAGCCTGCACGGTATTTTCTTAATAGTACTTCACATTATAAATTCTCAATATTTCAGGGGTAAATCAGAGATTTTAAAAAATAGATATAATAAATGTAATATAAGTGGCTGTATTACTAGAAATATATTTCATTAAAATAAATTCTATGATAAACGAACATTTAGATTTGGACACAAAATGTTTGTAGTACCACATCAGTTCATTTTCACATGTCACTATGTCAAGAAGAGTAAGTATTGTGACAGTTCTTTCGTTCAACCTTGCATCTCAAAAGATAGGTGTTTGTTACAGGTTGAATTGTTTCCTGAAATTTCAGGATGAGAACATTTTGTAATAGTTTTTATAAAAATAACCAAGTTAAAATGAACCAAACTAGTGACTCCTAATTAAACATAATGTATGTACCTATTAAAAAAGAAGAAACTTGGAGGCAATTGTGCATGCAATAAAATGCAAAGTAAATATGCAGATACGACACTTCCCTACCAGCAAGAGGAGAATGTCGAAGCTAATGTTTTCTTCATGGCTCTCAGAAGGAGCCAACGCCACGCACACCATCGTTTCCACTTTTAAGCCTCCAGAACTGAAAGAAGACAAACCTTCCAACTTTCTTTTAAGCGCTTGAGTTTATAGCACTTTGCAGGAAACTTCGGCAGTCGGAGCACACTAATTCAATCTCATTACTAATAATTCATAATTTTTAATTTTGTATCTTTATTTAAAATCTATGTATTTGGTGTAAATGAGCTAAAATTGTATTCAAGACACTTGCTCTAGCTTGCTAGGACTTACATAATTAAGAGCAGCTAAATTAAACAACACAATTTATTTTCTCGCAGAAATGGAAGCTGGTAGTTCAAATTTAAGTACACCAATCATGACAGGTTAGGAACCTTAAATTCAATACGTAATATGGCATAAGGTAGATTGCATTAAAAATAATGAATAATTTGCACTAGCTTTTATTATAATTTACCTCTCACTTTGAGAAACATTAAATTGCATATGAAAAGCATGAAAACAAAAAGGGATCTTGTTTATCCAAATATCTTACTGATAATTTATTCAGATAAAAATCAGGCCTTAAAAATCCTAAGAAAATTAATCATTTTAAATAATTGAAAAAAATTATTCAATTATTCATACATTTTAAAATATTGAAGTCAAAATTACAACACATTTTGTAAGTCTGTGAAATACTACATAAAAATAATACTACGGCTAGTAGTCCTTTCGGTCTACACAGTCGCGGAACATACCCCTCTTTAGTTTTCCCGCCTGCTTTCCTCCACTTCCAGGCATATAATCATTGCATCACAGGTATCAACGTAACTTCCGGTGTGTTTGCACTGTACTGAAAGAGTGTCCAAATGCGGAAGATCATCACGGTTTTTTCTACTAAGCAAATTATTAACACTCTGCATCTTGTTCTTTATGTTAAAAAATTATCATTTCAATGGTTGTAAAGATAGAATTTCTTTACAACAATTGATTGCACATTTCTTCGATTATTTAAATTTATAAACATTTATAAAATAAAAGCTTACAAAAAAACCTCAAATTCTTCCAATGGGAATGCATAATATTTCAACCCATTACAAACCTCGTCTAATACCTACACACTTATTACTAAGTATGTAGGCTAGAAATAAAAATTAAAATATATCTCTACCTAAATGAGTACAAGACTCAGGGCTAGGGGCATAGCTCGGAGGCTCGGGAGTTTGACTACCAAGTACAACGCTCTAGGTTTAGTTCCCGAGCAACACACAAGCCACATGTCAGTAATGCCAGCTCTCAGTAGGCTGACGCAGGAGGATTGGCATGTGTTTGAGAACAGCCTGTACTACTTAATTTGTTCAGCACCAGACTGGACTACAAACAAAAAAGAAAATTATTTGAACTTCTCTGCATCATAAAACATTTACCTAAAATACAGAATTCAATGCATTTTTAATTCAATATCATTCGGTGCTCTACTTGCCTGTGTACTACTAAATACATCCACTTTCAAATCCATCTATCCTTGAAGTATAGACTTTTGCATCCTCTCCTGCTGAAAAACACTTTGAGGTTGAAAGGTTTATTGGTAACAAACGTTTGTAAGTAAAACTAAACTTACAAGTGTAAGTCAGATCGCATGGGTAAAATCCCAAACAAAACTGACTACAAGAGGTAACAATTCTATTTTTCTTAAAATAATGATATAATTTGTTACTAAAGGCAAAAGTATAAAAGATAGTCATTTAATTTCTATTATTACTTTATTTTGCAAGACTTAAAAGATAGCAAGTCTTATAATGCTAGTAATGACCATATCCAAGCAATAAGGAAGAATATTTGTGGATTATGACTACTCAAAAGTTTTGACAATCAAAGATGGATACACTTAATTGTCCAAGTAGTAACTATACGTTTGCAGTCCTGTTGGTTCCTCTGGAAACTCAATTAAATTGAAAGACTGTAAAACAAAACAAGGAAATAATTTTGTTCTTACAATAAATGGACTCAAATTCCTATTTGGCAATCTAGTTTTTATTATAACTCCATAAGGAAAAATTGAATGAATTTTCTATTCCATAGAGTGAATATATGTGTTTAATATTGTAAAGGCATTCTACCTGAGTCTCATTATTTTGAAACAAAATAGTACCTTCAGGCCCTGAACAGCATAGAAATTGTAGCAGACGAGTGCACCAATCTCACACTGGTGGGCATACCTGACAAAGGTTGTTTTCAAGCTGAACAAGGTTACTAGTTTATCAGTTTCTAATTATATTTTATTAATATATCCATATGATCCCTATTTATGGCTGTGACGCCAACATATTGTACTCATCCCAAACCACCCCTACCTCCCTCACATCAAACTACCAACCCTCTAATTCGCTTGTATTGTCGGTGGTGGGTGAGTTCCAACGTGCCTAACGGATTTTCATCACATTCAGAACCCCTGCTTTTCCCCATAATCCCTTTTCTCTTATCTAAAAATACTCCTTCTTCCTCCTCATAATCCCTTTTTTTCTTATCTAATAGTAGTCTCTCTTCTACTTTCTTGTCATTCGTCTGAGATTCCACATATTAAGAACATGCAGCCAGCCATTGTCCTTCCGAGTCTGGCTTATTTTACTCAGCATGATCATTTCTCAAATCATTGTTCTTTTCTTTATTTTAATGAGAACATTTTGTGACTATTTGTGGTTTAATGCTACTCTACTGTGTCTATCAAGTACATTTTTATCTGTTTTTCTGTTTATATAGATATGCACACTTCACTTTATTTAAAAGTAAACAAAAAACTCTCATTTCAAAATACTAACATGAAAATGAAATAAAATTAACATTTCTTAAATCCTGACTGCATTTTATGATTTGATTCTGTAAGATAGAATAAAAACTGAACCATATGCCTATGGTCAAAGTGACTTCCTTGCATGAGATCTATATTTATTATTCTTTTTTCTCCTAATTGAATTGCCTTACCTTCAGAAAATTGCCTCTGTGGCCAGATTTTAGTATAAAATTCTCAGCTGCATGGGTTGGCAGTGTTCTGTGCTAGGAACGTCTCATTTCTAATAGTCCAAGAAAATGCAACATGGTTGCTTTGTTTCTCTCTCTTTTTTTAAATAATTGTAGAATAAGTCTTATGTCTCTGTCAATGTATTTGAGTTTGTGATGCATGTAAAGAAGTCCCAGTTTGGAGTTGCTTGTTAGCTGTTTATCTTTCCATAGTACTTAACAAGTAGATTAGATTTAGGCAATTCTTACAAATCTCCTAATTGAAACATACTTACTGAAAGAACGCATTTAATGTAATATTCGCCTGCAACTTTATACACTTAAATTTTAAATGGTCTGGTTAGGAAGGAAAGATCAGAGGAAGATGCACTGGAGAGTGAGCGGCATCTTGTTGCCTTATTATCCCACTTTCCTCCCTTGCCTAACGGACACGGTAAAGTTGTGAGGATTAAAGAAAATACTATAAATAAATCAATTGGATATTGATTGCTATCTGTTACACATTCAGTAAGAATAAGAAAGTAATGACATACAAATTGGGTTCAAAATACATGAACGTTTAAATTAAAAGGGCATTGAGCCCCTCAAAATGGTCTTTCCACCATAGAACACGCTTAGCACATTGCTCTCGTCACTTTTGCTAGGCATTCTGGAAAGTCCTCATTTACTTTTTTAGGAGATGTGATGAAAGAGAGAGAGAGAGAGAGAGAGCGAGAGAGAGAGAGAGAGAGAAAGAGAGAGAGAGAGAGAGAGAGAAAATAGCCGCTGAGTGCCATCCACTGGAAAGGCAGGTTCATTAAAAAATTATGATGTGGCTTTACAACCTCAGTCATGGGTTCAAGCACTGCTCGCTGTTCGGGCTCTTTCTCAAAGCAACAAGAAAAGTAAATGAATTTCAGTCACCTCAGGACACCAAGGTAGCCATGACAGAACATTAGACAGATGCTTCAGAACGTGGCAAGAATGGTGAGATAAGTGTGTTCAAATTGAGGGAAATTATTTTGATGAACTTTGAAGGCAATGTATCTTTTATTCTAAGTTTTTAAAATTCAAATGTTCACTGTAATTTTTGATCCTACCTTGTAAAATGGCAGAAGAATTTTTCCTTCTGAGAGGAGTTAAATAATACCTTTTAGTTTGTTCATATCAAGCACAGTAATAAATATTTGTTTTTTTCTTTAAATAATCATATTTTAAGATATAATTGAGCTTCAAGGGAGGTATACTTATTTATTCAAAGGGTCTCAAAAATTTAAGGTTTTTTGTATATGCTAACTTTAAAGACACCTTGTATATTGAATTTAGTGCTCACATACTTTTCCATAGGATTGGTTTCACTTTAAATATTATGACAATTGTGACAAATTGTTTCTAAGCAAACAATTCTTTCTTCCCTTTTTTCCTTTTCTTTTTCCCACCTGTAGCTTCAACTTGATTGGTCCTGAACCCACTATGCAGCCCAGGCTGGCCTTCAACTCAAAGCAATTCTCTTACCTTAGCCTCCTAAGTGCTGGAATTATAGCCATGTGCCACCACGCCCAGTTTATGTGGTGCTGGAGAGCCACTCCCTGGGCTTTGTGCTTGCTAGACAAGGACTTTAACAACAACGCTATACCTGTCCATCCCAATACATTTTATACTTTATTATATGCTTAGTGTTTCGTATGTATGGTGATCTTTGGGACACCCTGTAGCCAACAGCATAGAGTTTATGGAGTTAAGGACATTCTATGTGAAAATGCAGTATTTTGGCATCTTGGAAAAGTGAGGAAGGAAGGTGACCCCAGCTGTCCTTATCCTAATCCCCAAAGCTACTCCAAACTTTCACCCCACAGGTAAACTCTATGCCCAGGGGAAAGGAATGCCCTTATCTGTGGAGCTGTAAGAACAAAACAAGAAATCTGAGTAAACCTTGCTGTTAGACCAAATTTGCCTTGTTCAAATGTATTTTCTCAAGACAGTCTACTACTTCATCTAAAGAAGCACAAAAAACGTGGCTTTCCTGTCCCATAAAACTTATGATTGAAATTTAAGCATGTTTTCCACTAGTTAATCTTTGTTACATTATGAGTGTCTTAGCTGTACACTAGACTGGGAGAAGAAAGAAATTTTCCCTTTGCTACATAATTCCAGCCCAAATATTTTGAGGTCAGAATATGTGCTCTTTCCCCACACCCTGATCCTGAGCCCTATGCCATTTGAAGGCCTGAAGTCCCAGAGAAAAATGGAAACAGACTGTGCCGCCCCCATTGGGAGCTTTTATTTGCAAATTCTTGGCATATTGTCTGCTATTTCCTTATTATACAAAGTTCATTTGGAGGTAAGAAGAAATAGATGCTTACAATTTCAGATACTAGTTTAAATGTCAACAATACACATTTCTACCTACCACTGTGAGCACTTAACACATATTCACTATTGTTAATATTTTCTGGTAATGATGTGATTTAAATATAGTGACTTCCATAATTCCGCATATAATGGCAAAATGATTACAACCTGATGAGGTCAGGTGTCTTGCATAGGCCTTTTGTACTTTCATGACTTTCCCTCTCCTACTCATGACAATGACAAACCCTGCTGATTTAAGTCATAAATGACAGAAAGGCACTTCCAACAATAATAGTAAGAACTCGAAAATATTTCATTTTCTGAAAATGCTAAGTGAAACAATCAAACCTTTCAGGTTGAGGACAATAGGCAGGATATTCTCAGCACCTAATGCAGGCTTTAATCTAGCACAGACCAAAAATTTCAGCTATTTATGAAAATTACTTGCAGCAATTTTAATTTTAAGCTTTTAAAATGCAGAGACCACCTAATGAGGATCCTTTTCTACTTCAGTTTTCAATATTGTTGTTTCATTAAATGCTGCTCCTAAGATTTTATATTTCCTTTTCAAGTTCTTAACATCTTAGAACCTTATTGTGGATTAATGGAAAGTGACAAAAAATTTTTTTGATCTCACTTTCACACGTACCGCTAGCATCTTTCTTATGTGAGTCTTCAATAGCACAACAAAAGGAAAAGTAAAATTGCACATTAAGCTTTCTTTGGCAATTTTTAAAAAAGAAAGAAAACCTTGTTTACTTATTACATTAAATCTCTTTGCAGAAAGAAAGAGACAAAAACAATTCAAATTATTAAGCAGACACGCACTTCTGGATCGTTAAGTTGTCTTCCCGCAGATCCTTATAATGTTATTGTTTGTTTTTCTGTTCCTCAGTGACTACCACAATCTTAACTTTGATTCTCATGAAGTTTTCTAAGTTTTCTAAATTTCACAGGCAAATGATGCCAGGGTTTGGCCATGTATCCACGTGCACATCATGTCACCTAATCAGAACTGAGTTTCCTCCAAGTTACTGCCTTTCTGGTGAGACTGACAGTTCACAAAGTCCACTGAGATCCAAGTAACTCTATGCTCCAGTCTAGCGAAGAGTCACACGTGAGTTTAAGACAACTTTTATTGAACCTAGGGGGTGATATTTGAAATAACTAGGTCTTTACACAAAATTTCAATGAGGGAGAACATGTATTTTATGAAATAGATTAAAATCTAGGTATAGACTTTTGTTTATTTACAGTAGGCTAGTGTCAGTACATGTGCAGGTGTATCCATGTGGGTGTGTGTCCGTGCAGAACTTAAAAACTGGCAAAAAGGGATCATCATCATTTTTATGCATTTGTAATTAAGAATAAATATAGGTTAGTGTTGCTAGGTAATGTAAATTTTTGGTATAAAATCCCAATATAACATAAAATATAACAAGATACTATTCATTACTTGTTGGGGCCTGCAGGGCTCCGGAGCCTCAGCATTGCTGACCTCGGCCAAGTCCCTTTACCGTTTGACCATGGAATGGAATTCAAATTTGACTAGATATTTTATACTTCTTTCTGGCTTTACTGAGGTAAAATTGAAAAGGAAAACACAATTATTTTTAGTGGGTGTGATGTCTTAGTCCATGTGTACATTATGAAATGATTGTCAAACTCCAGATAATTGATAATAATTACATACACATTATATCATGTAACAGCTGGAGGTTTTTGCTTTTTGTGCTGAAAATATCTAAGATCAACTCTCTTAATTTCTTGAAAACAATTGCTAGGACTCAGTTATTCCATTTGTAAAACTGTATCTTAAGTACATAATGCAGAGAAAAACATGTTTATACAATGACATTTCAACTTAGGCCTTTCATATTTATTTATTTATACTTTTTCTAGACACTGTAAATAAATTAAAAAGAATACAGTAAGATTTTTTCTTTCATGTTTATTTCAATATTTTAACACGACTACAAACGCTACCATACTTTCCATTATGTCTCTAGAACAGATTCAGTTGTGATTGGTTGAAAATTTGCTTCCTGTAACCACCCTTTTTCTATTTTCTCACCTACTTATCCCCAGTGTTGACCCTTCCTTTCTGTTTCATGTGCCTGTTTTTTTTTAGAATTAACTTACATATGCTGTCACATAGTATTTGTCTTTCTTTGTTTAGTTTAGTTCACTTAGCAGAATTTTCCTCATCTTCGCTCACCTCTTGCAGCTAAGAGAATTTCCTCCTTTTTAAAGGCTAACTAAGTCACTGCTCAAAGGAATGCACGTTAAAGACCTTTGGGTATGTGAAAGAATCTCCATCATCCCTGACTGGCAGGGAAGTGTCAATCAAAGCCATAGTAAGGTCGGACTTCAAACAAGATACAAGGGCTGTTATGAAGCAAAAGGCAAGAGATAATAATGTTGATGAGGATATGGATGAAAAGGAATATTGGGATAGTATTGATGGGAATAAAAATGCTATAGGTAATTATGAAAAAATCATATGAAGGTTCCTCAAAAATTGAAAATAAAAATATCGCATGATTCAGAGTTCAGCTTTTGGGGATAAGTTCAAAAGAAAAGAAACAGGTATGTTAGAGACGGCTGCACACTCCTGGTCATTACATCATTGTTGACAATACTCAAATATGGAACCAACGTGTATCCATGGGTGAATGAACTGTTTTTTTGTTTCATATTTCTTATTCGTTGAATCTGGCAAGCGTGCAATATGGATGAAATTGCTATCAAACAAGTGGTAAGACTCAGTCATTCCATCGATAACACTATATTTTGGGATATAATATTAAAAATACATACAAATACATGTTTATTCAACAACCCTCCAATTTAGGCCCTCGGTTTATATTTTCTAATTTTCTAGACACTGAAAATAAATAAAGGAAAATACAGTAAGATCTTTGTTTTCATGGAGCTAGCTCTGTAGTAGACAAAAATTCTAAAATACGTAATAAATAAAAGTAAGAGAATATCAATTCATGACAAAGCTAAAACCATGTAACTTATAGAGACTTAGAAACTGTTTTTTGTTTGCTTGTTTGTTTGGTTGGTTGGTTTTTTTTGAGAGTTAATGGAAAGCTTCAGTGAAAAATATAACATTTATTCTGAGAAACAAAAAGCAGAAACCAGCAATAGAAAAAAGAAGATGCATTCCAAACGAATGGAACAGATATAGTTTATGGAACTTGGCATACTAAGGTAACAGCAAAAAATAAAAAAGAGAGAGAGAGAAAATTTCAGGAAGACTGTAGTGAGTGAATGCAAGGAGGGCCCTGTAAGAGGAAGTCACCAGGATAGGAGGGTCTGACTGCTAAGGAATCCATGATGCGAGGTTAATGAACTTAAATCTTGTAACAGAAACAAAATTCCTAGGAAGCAAATAGGGAGTGTGAAACAATAAAGGAGAACATTTAATTTGTGCTTTATAAAAGTGACTCTAGTAAGTGAATAACAAACAGTCACATGTGCAGATCATTTGACAAGAAAGACGAGGAGAATTTTACTTGGAAGGAAAGCAATGGGCTCACGCTGATAGCATATGTCGTCATATTGGCTGCCGGAATTAAGGTAGAACAGGAAACAATGAAATCTGATACGTTTTTATCTTAAGCAGCTGGTAGATAGTGGTTACATTACTGAGGTGTGAAAAAGAGAGTTTGTGGACCAAGAATTTAATTGTGGCAAGTTAACTTTAAGATATTTACTAAATTCAAGTAAAGATGTAGTGTAGCAGCTGGCTATAGGTTTGGAATTCAAAATAAAAATCAAGACAGGAGATATAAATTAGCATTTATATTTTAAAGGTCATGGCAATAAATGAATTTTCCAGAAAAGAAAATGAATAAAATAAGAAATGGCAACAAATTTGAGAAAAAAAGATCCTTAAATAACTGGAAGATCTTTAAATAAAGAAACACTGAAGAGCTGTGAGTCAGGAAAAAAAAATCAATTGCATATGACACGTTGGAAACCCAAAATATTACCTTCAGAAAGTGGGATATGTCCATCTGTATGCTGACCAAGTACTCTTGAGTGTTGAGAAGAGATCATGATATTTGATCATGGTGTTGACAGGGTAGGAGAACAGGAAATCGGGAACAAAGGCTTGATCACCCTTAAGAATGCAGGTAATGGAAGACATGTGAAGCCACCGAAAGCTGTTTAAGCAGCTAAGCTGTAAAAGAAATGTGCTTACATTTTAAAAGAAGCAGGATTTTTTACTAAATATGTGAAACAATCTTGCTATGGTTTGGAGAAAGGTCCTCAAAGGACCGTAAGCCAAGAAGCACTATTTTTCAGGATAGTGCCATTGGGATGGATTGGAACATTTAGGAGGTGAGGCCTCATGGGATGTCCTGGGGTCATTGGGGGTGTGCCCTCAAAAGATTTTGTGAGATCACATCTAATAGCATGTCTCTGCCTCCTACATTGAAACATGAACGGTTCCTCCAACATGGGCTCCTTCTCATTACCATTGCTCCTTTCCCCACTCCTGGACACCAACTGAAATTATCACAGACACCCACTCTAGGACTGGAATATATAGAATCGAGAACCGAATACATATTTTCCCTTACAAAGTAGTAGTGTCAAGTGTTGTAGTAATACTAACTAGATCAATAAAAATGGAAAGAGAGCTTTGGGTAAGTAAGAGTCATACAATTAAGAGAGAAGAATTGTTGGTATGAAAGAGAAAAAAAATTAGGGATGATAACTTTGAAAGAGGAACAGGATAGGCACTGAAGCCCAAGTGGAGAGATAGGACTTTAGTAAAACGGCGGTCCCTTCATTGTAGCAGTAAGCAGATGACAGAGAGGAGAAAGACAAGAGACAGAAAATGTGAAGTAACAATGGGGTCTTAGTTACATTCTTGTCACTCTGACTCAATATCTGTCATGAACAATTTAAGAGGAAAGATTTGTTGTGGCTTAGAGTTTCAGAAGGTCTCAGTTTATTCATGGGTGAGCAGATGAAAAACGGTGGAATCACAGGTCAGGGATGCAGTTAGAGCTGGAACCTGACTTCCTGGGGCAGGGATCCTTACAGCATGGTGGAAGAGAGAGGCTGGAAGGAAGGGTGGAACCGGCAGCTGCCCCTCCTCGCCAGGCCCCACCTCCCAACTCTAAACATGTTACTCCAGATCCAAACCAACACACTCTGCCCCAGGCACCCAAAAGACTCAAAGCCACTCCCTTAAGTAAAATGTAATTAGTCCTTTTCCCAGAGGTGTCAAAATTCCAATATTTCCAGCACTGCTAAAAAGTCCAAGTCTAAAGTCGCCTCTGAGGCTCAAGACAAACTCAGCTGTAAGCTCCTGTTAAAACCGAAGAGTTAAGCACTTCCAACATAAAATAGCACAGGGTAAATATTTGCATTTCAAAATGGAGGTGTAGGAGGATAAAAGGCAATAGGACCAAAACAATTTCTAAACCCAGCAGGCAAGGGTTAGATCCTATAGTCCCAGTCAAGCAACTGGAGAAAATTCCAGCAAGATATGCATTCCACTGGTGGGGCTTGATGGCCCCACCAGTAAATCATCCCAACAGGCTGCCACCTCCTCTGCTTCGGGCTGAATCTGCTCACAGTTGGAAGCCTTCTTCAGCAGATGATCCATGCTCCTGGCTTTTCCAAATTCCTGGGTTTGCCCCTTCCTGCTGGCTTCTCCTTTACAACTTCACATAATGCCTTCCCAGGGATGTACTGTTTGGCCTTCAAGGCCTTTCTCTGAAATCTGGTGGAAGCCTCTCTGAACCCACAATTCTAACACTCTGCAAGCCTGTAAACCAGGACTGTACGGACATTGTCAAGGTCTGCCATTGGCTTGAGCAGTAGCCTGGCCCCTTTGGGCAAATGCTGAGTTCTTAGATGGTTGAATTCCAGGATGCTGAACTACAGAAGACATTTATTTTTTTTCTTTTGGTCCTGTGGTACACTTCTCAAAGCAAAGACTTTTGCCTCTCCATCCTTGAGCTGGTAAAGAGAGGGGTCTTGCTGACTTTGGAAATGTGCTACAGGCATCTTTACTATTGTATTGTGGTAGTATGGTCCTGATGGTGCTTTTTTTTTTTTTTTTAAGTCAGAGACTCATTCTGCAATCCAGGCAGGTCCTGAACTCACTATGGAGCCTTGGACTCACCGCAATCCTCCTGCCTCAGCTTCCAGAGTGCTAGGATTATAAGTATGCAAATGCTTGGTTTATATGGTGCTAGGGAATGAAACCTGGGTAATTAGTGCTTGACCTAGTGCTTGCTGAGCAAGCGCTGTAACTGCTGAGCCATGCCGCCAGCCTCGGTGCTTCTTTTTAATGCTTTTATTATATTTTTTAACTTCCCTGTGCTCTTTGGCCCCACCATTTCAGGCCATTTTGGCCTGGCACTGCAAGCCTTCTATATGACTTTTCTCTGCAATTTTATCTTGTCTTTTGCCACAGAGCTGACTAAAAGCCAAAAACAGCAGCCATGTAACAGTTTGAACATCAGTCTGCCTTGAGATTTCCTCCACCAGCGTAAGCAGTCCACCTCCCTTAATCTCAGTTTCAGGCAAAGTTTCTGGACAAGGGAAAAATGCTGAAAAAATTTTTGCCAAAGTGTAGCACATATGGTTTTTAGGCCACTTGCCAATATAGTTCTCCTTCCCATCTGAAACTTCTTGAGCCTGTCCTTTCCCAATTCACACTTTTGTCAGCATTTTGTTCTTTTGAGCTCTGACCAGAATCTCCCATCAGAACACTGCAAGGCTTCTCCAGCTGGCATCCTCAAACCTTTCCAAATTCCTCCAGCAAGCTGGTTAGAAAGGCTTCCAAACCACATGTTCAGATAAAGCCCAACAAAGATTCCACTTGTCTGGTACCAATTTCTGTCTTAGTTGCTTTCTCATCACTCTAACTCAATATCCAACATGCACAACTTAGGCAGGAAGGATTTATTGTAGATTAAAGTTTCAGAAGGTCTCAGCTCGTTCGTGGGTGAGCAGATAGAAAATGGTGGAATCACAGGATGAGGCTGTAGCTAGAACTGGAACTTTAGTCCCTGGGACAGAGATCCTTACCGCAAGGTAGAAGAGAGAAACAGAGAGCAAGGGTGGAACCAGCACACACCCCTCCAGGTCAAGCCCCAAGCACCTGCCCCTTCCAGCCACGCTCCATCTCCCAACCGTACATAGTATCAGTAGGAACGTAAGACCTTTGGGAGACACTCCAGATCCAAAGCACTACAAATGGGAAATACCATAGGCCTTGAAATATAATTTCAGCTTTGAAAAATCAATAATTAAAAATGCTGTCATATTATGTAGTATTTAAACATAAAGATTGAAGAACTCAAAGTTAATTGAAAAAGATGAAAACTGTTAATAAATATATAATAAATGCCTAAAATGTATGCTAAATATATATGTTATGCTAAAATAAAACAACTATATATTGGTATAAAATAACACCAAATTTATGTCACAGTAAATTTGGTGCTCAAACTAACTTGATAAATCTCTGCATGAAAGCAGACTGATTTTAGAAATTGATTAGTACTCTTTTTAAATTATTTAAGTAGAAGGCCAGATGAAAGTCAGTTTTACATTGTTAAGAGCTGCTCATATGAAGAGTTTCCTAAAGGAATACAGTATAGAAGAAAATAAACGTTTAGCCAGTATTTTAGTATGTTGTATTGGTTTTGATATAGTTTTTACTGTAAAAATAAAAGGAATGAGTGTTAAAAATTGATAGTGTACAAGCAACCGCCTGAATGATACATATCCAAGAACCACTTTAATCGCCAAGTGGGGAGCTACAGTGAGTCACTAGGGAGGCAATTTGTTATATTTTTCTTAAGAATCAGCCCTCTGAAGTTTTAATTAATTATTTTGATATTCCACCACATGATCCTCATTCTGTAGCTTGTAAATCCTGGAGAAGACATCCTCAATTTTACTAACTTAAAAATTACCATTTTATTCACTGAGCACAATACTAGTTATATATTATTAAAGCAAAGTTTTCAATAATAGAAATTTTCCCTTAATATATTAAGTAGTAATTGTCACCACTCTCGTTTCAGAATATTATTCAGGTAGAAACTTTAAAAAATGGATTTGTGGTAAGAGTTTGGTTATTAATTTTTAATAACAGCGGAGATGCGTCAAACAGCACATGACACTGTTCTGGGGATGTGTTTGCTAGTTATTTACTTCACTAAATAGATTATAAGACTCTAAAGAGTATGAACTGCATTTACCAGAACTTGCATTTGCAAAATACAGCATAATATCCATCTAAAATATATGATGTTGTATTTTAGCTATAATTTTTTAAAAAGAATATTTACTTCAGGAATCCTGTAGTCATAAAGGTGTTAAGCGCTTTTCTTTAAATATTATGTTTCTTTTTATGGCTTCTGAAGAAATCCCTTTTTCAAATGAGAGTTGGAATTTCAGGGAGTGATCATAGCCATTGTCCATGTTTGAGGGATTTTAAGGCCATCTGTCTTGAAGGCTACTTGTTGATCTGGAACATTTCATTTAAAATGAGTGTTTTTTTAAATTAGAAATGAAAAACACCCTCTGTGCTATCCTACGGGAGATGTTCCCAATCAATTGGCTTAACCCCAGTGTGTTCTTCAGTCTTCATGTGAGTATTAAGACAATGACTCACCTTAAAGTGACATAATGGACAGTCTTAGCTATGGGTAGAGAGCTAACGGCCCCTTGGGAGCATCGTGACTGCCTCCAAAGCAGCAGTGGGCCATATTTTATAGTGAATTGTAGTTAGAATGATTAAATTGTAGAATTTCCCAGATCAAAATGGGGAAGGATGACTTAATTCAAAAGGGGAGCAGTTTTCCAATGTCTTTTTCTCTCTCTCATCCCTGGTATTACAATAAGCAGTAACACAAAGTAAAACCTAGATTATTTAGCCAAAGAAAACTGAGAAAGATGTGTGTTTCTCACTGTTAAAATACACTTATCTTTAAATAGACAATTGTTTCAGCAGTTATTTTGAAAACTGTAACTCTATGATGTTGCTGTAATTAAGAAAGCTAAGTAATATTTAGAATCATTATTTAACAAATGTAACATATGTAATTAAAAATTAACATATGTAACTTAAAATTATTTTACTCTATGTCTTCTTTATTTTCTTTTCCATGTGTGTGTCTGTCTGTGTGTGCGTGTGTGTGTGTGTGCACTCTGAAGCTTGAATGCAGGACATTAACACTGAGCTACATACATTCCAAGTCCATTTTTTAAATTTTTTATTTTGAAACAGGATTTAACTAAATTGCTAAATTGCTCAAGCTGGTCTTCAAAATCACACGCCTCAAAACTTATCCACCCAAAATTCTGGGATTATTCTAAGTTTTTTAGTTGTAAAATTTAAAACAATAAAACACTCAACATTTTTATTGATATGAAGAAACCTGTCACCGGTGTTTTAATTGATTTCTGGTTGTCTGGTGCATAGCTGTCTCTCCCTCCCTTCTTTTCCCATGACAGTTTTCTGTAGTGTTATATTTCAAATTACTTTTCTGCATTTCCTACAAATGCTTAGCCTAAACAATCAAGGGTTTCAGATCTGCAATCAGGAGGAATAGATTTGATTTTCTTTGAGATGTATCACACACATTTATTGTAGTCATTAGAAACTAATATTGAGGACTGAACATTTCAATACTATTAAATTTTCAAATTGTTCATCACAAATAACACCTGTCAGAGATTTGAGATGATGATAGGTTGATTATCTTGATTTACTTTATCATTATTGATTTACATTGTTAGGTTATTGCATTGAAAAATTACATCACTTTGTAGCCCACAAATGTATACAAGTGTTATGTCACCATGTAACTGAAGATTTTGCTCTTATGTTGCCTAAAATCCTATTCAAGTATTCCAAGTTCTGAAATATTAGCCATTAAATATTAAAATAATAAAGGTGTGTGTGTGTGTGTGTGTGTGTGTGTGTGTGTGTGTGTGTGTGTGTTTAACATTGACATTTAGGGGAAATAATGATCATTGTGTTACAAGAGCATCACTTTAATTAGATCGCATTTAAACTTATAGACAATCCTTTGCTCTCACTTCCTGTCCAAAGAATCTGTCTAGATAAGATTGTTTTGTTTCCTTAAACATAAGCCTGAAATAAGGACTTACAAGTTACTGCAAGCAAAATGACTGCATTTTTAATCCAGAGAAATGCTCTGAAAAATATCCTCTGTGAGAGGCTGGTGAGCCTCTCTTCATGTACAGCAACAGAGCTGGTGAATTTCTGGCGGGTCCAAGCCTGCTCACCCGCCTGCCAACGCAGAATGAGACCTTGATGTTTGGTGAAGTGAATCCCACTCAGAAGGTTAAATATCATGTGGTTTCATTAATATGAGAAACACAGAAAGCACAAAAAAAATAGAATAAAGTGGATGAGATGTTGGGACTCAAGAGGGTTGTAGGAAGGTATCAAGTGTGTGACTGGGGGCAACGTGAAGCTGATCTGATATATATATGCACAAAATTCTCAAGTTCAATGCACTCATTGAGTATCACATACCCATACTAATTTAAAAATTAGGCGAAAAGGGATGCTGACTATCACCAGATTTCTTCATTCAAACCCCCCACTCTTACTTACTGTCAACTACATTAATTTGGACGTGTGACTTCGTCCTACCTTGTCCCTCTTTGGAAAGCAAAACTGTTCTAAGTATTTTAGTTAGAAAGATGATGTAGATTTTTAGCACTGTGCTCTGCACACAGAAAACACTTATACCTGATGCACATTCTATTATGGAGTTACAGCTAGAAGGAGACCCAGAGTAGTGACTAGATACAAAAATCAATCTTCTTTGTGCATTATGAACTACACCCACTTGTAACCAATCCTGTAAAATACAGAGCGTCTTGGTCAACTCCACAGGTTAGAATAGGTGAGCATGGTAAATGGTAGCTTTTCCACACAGGTGGGGGATAAGATTACAGGGCAAATCATATTTTGAAGAATTTTCACTTTTTAATGCCCTGTATTAATTCCTCCTAAGTAGTTTAGTTAGAAAGCCCTTTATCTCATGCCATTGTGACCTCATTCCGGACATACAAAACTACTTCTTCTTCATTAACATCTCTTTTCCTTTATCCATACCCTTTATTTCAATTATCTGTTCCATATTTGATACAGAGAAAATTGTGAAAGCTATTAAAGATTTGTTCTGATACCAAAGAAGACATGATTCTTCGAAGTGACATTCAACTTTGAGAATTGAGACGTAACATAATTTATTTTAGAACTATAGACTCTGAAGCAAGTTCAGTCTCAAGTCTTAATTATTTTATCGGTTTTGCTGATAAGTTCTGTAAGATATGTATGCTACAGAGCAGCCTAGGATCATGACCTAGGTCAGTTCTTTCTTCCATTAATCATAAATAATAAAAAACAAAATGCTTCTCATTTTTATTTTTTCCAAAAATTGAGATGCTAAATATCAATATATATTAGTTATATAATTATTTATTTTGAATGTTATATAACCTTAATTTATAGAAAAAGTACAAATGCTTGCAAGTTATTGTAAAACTCTGGAAGGGCATTTATGTGATGTATGTGTGATTCAAAGACAACCAAAACACTGATCATTTTTAAATACAGAGTTGAAGAAATGGAGGAAGCCAGAATTTTTTTTCTAGGAAGTAGAAATAAAAAGAAGAAGGGCTTCACAGAATAAGAAGAATTAACGTGGTACTCATGTTGAAGGGTAAAATTTTTGTCATTCATTCACGCCTTCCAGGACTATGCGATCACATTGAGAAATGGAATGCTAAGTCCTTGCGAGTCGCTTTCTTAGTTCTATCTCCAGACAGTTCCTTTTTGAAATTTGGATATGTAATCGCAGAATCTGTAAGAAGAACACATTCTGTACGTGTGTCAGCAATTGAGTAAGAAAATAGTGAAAGCTAAGCAATCTTTAAGTTTTTTAAGTCCTTGATTTTTAATGAAGTGTATAATAATGTTTAGAGATTTCACTATTACTTACAGTACTTATTGAAGAAACAAAAGTAAAAAAGAAAAGAGACTACAGTTTTGAAAGGGGAAGACAGAGATGCCAATGTCAGAAGGGGAAAGCCGAATATGGACGGCGAAGCAGCCGAAAGCAGACACTTGCATTCTCCTGAATAATGCCCCAAAGCCTGATCGTCTTTAAAAGGAGTTAATAGCTCCACAATCTGCTCAAAATGCTAACTGAATAATGTATGGGAAATGTCCATGCTAAGGCTTGAAAGTTTCTATCAAGTTTCCTGTACTAGAAGCTTGATTCTCCAAATTTATGTCTACCATATTTGGAGGTGGGGCCTATGGGACACAATTAGGATTGGATAAGGTCATCAAGGTGACTGGATGGATAGATGGCTTTGTCAGAACAGGAAAAAAGGCCTTAGCTGGTAGATGCTTATTCTGCCTCAGCAGGAGTCCTTTGCCAATGATGCTGTTGTGAGATCCCCTACCCATTGCCAAGCACTTGCCAGCACGACTAGCCTGGCATTCCTTCAGAAGGAAGGGCTAGGGAAGAAGGTATGGCCCAGTAGGTTAAATGCTTGTCTAGCATGCACAAGGCACTGAGGTCAATTCCTGGCATCACATAGAGATCATCTGGTGGTTGAACAAGTCTGTGCTCTTAACCTCTGAGCTATGCCTCTAGCCGTCAAGAAAGTGTTTAACCCAGTACTTACTAATAAAAAATGTTTTCCATATGCCTTACTGACGAAATGGTAACCTCACAATGAATTAAACCCATATGATTCATAACTTGCATGCACTTGTACAATCAAAACTGTATTTAAAGTATTAAACTGCAATTTTGTTCATGGAAAAAGAAAAAGCCACGAGCAGAAGGTTTGTGTTGCCATCAAGCACGAATGACTAGATTTCTGTGTACCTTGGATTGGCCAAAATCTCAGGAAGCTTAAAACTCTACAGAACATGAACGTAAGTAACGAACATTCTTTCTTTTATCTCTGACCCGTTGTCGGACTAGCCAGGCATTTTAGAAACAGTGTCTCTCCATTTCCCTCATTCATAGATTTTATCTTCTCAGTTGATTTTTGTATGTGTTATAAACAATATCACTACAAGTCATAGAGTAATACATGTACAAGTTTTTTCCCCACAGTCATGATTATCAATATGCATTTGCAGAACACAGTAGTTACTATAAGAACCTGCTACACATGCATATCCCACCGACTTCCCATTCACTTCCTCTACACACTTGCCGTCTTTCCCCACCCCCTCTCACTCCCACTTCCTTTCCACAAATCCGTTCTCCCTACTTCCTACGATTGCTCGTTTGTCTCTATTACGTATTTATACTTTACATTTCTCATATGAGAGGGAGCGTTTAATCTTCTGGGTCTGACTCATTTCTCTAAGCATAAGGGTCTCCAGGTACATTAATATTTATGAAGCTCTGCTGTTATCTGGTATGTTCCAAATACTGACAGATCATCATATTCTTCGAAGTCTCAATTACTGGTGAATTGTTTCTCAATGTCATTATATTTTCCTTTGATTTCTAATGGCAATAATATATGACTGGCCTATAATAAGACCAAAAAGTAAATAAGGGGCTATGTCTAGGAATATCAAACCCAGGATATCACAGCCATTTATGCATTAGAGAAAATATTAATATCTACAAATCTTAAATGACACATTTTCAAATATTTGGAAAGAAGAATATATTATTTTAAAATAAACACTTGAGCCATCATTGGAATAGATTTTTGATGACTTTGGTCACATTGTTAGTTTTATAGAGATATAATTTTATGTATATTAGCATTTAAGGCATCCGTGCCTATAAAAGTAAGTCACACATGCAAAGCTTTTCAAATTAAAAACTCATCAGACCAAGAAATTCAAATTTCAATTACTGGAGATGTTATTATTTCTCCAAATTTCATCCCAGAAAATCTCACTACGCTTTATGTTATAACAATGGTTAGGATACATGCAATATAATGTGCTCACAAAATTAGATTTAAAAAGAAATGATACATACAAATTGGGTTTTATTAAAAAATCTATTAACATCAATTTACTAACTGCAGTCAGCTTAATAAACATATTCTTCTTCACATTATGCAAAATTATTCCACATATTGTATCATCAAATAACTATTTTTAGTATGACTACATGTCCTTTACTAATGTCAGTAAATGTCTGGTCAAAATACTAGTCATATGACTATGAGAAAAACATTTTAACATAAAATTCAGCATTCATTGCTGTCCAGGAGAAAAAGCTGTTAAATGTTCTGAATCATAGGCAAATTAGATATTTTAATATTTTGTAAAATGAAAACTTGGTAAATATTTTAGCTTCCTACTGACAATTACTTCTTCACTGGGGATTTCCTATCATATTCAAAATAATTGATTTGAATGATAAATCTCTTGCAGTTCTTTTTTTCTTATTTCCTGAGAATACTAAATTCGATTTTCAATAGAACTATAAAGCATCTAAAATACCTTTTCAGAACTATGCATAGTGTTGTTTATATCATACAACATATGTCAATTACTTTAATCACTGTATTTAAACATCGCATTCATCTTAGCATTTCTGGACATGGAATGTCTTTCTCTAGTTCTTCAGTATAATCTCACACTGTCTTATGCTCCCCATATTAGCCCCTTGTTATTCTATCTATCTCCTCAATTTTTTTTATGGAACCTACTGTTTGGCATCTGCTATAAATTGGAACATTAAACAAATTGTTTAATAACCAGTATGAAAATTCAATGTTCACTATATAAAATATGTATTTGGTTTTATTTTGCGAGAGGGTCTCACTCCATAGCCCAGTAAAACATGTATTGTGAATCAGACCTTAAGAGTCTCAGTGCCTTGATCACAATCTAGATTTGTATTGTTAAAATTCTTTGATTTGTAATATGCATCCAAGTGATATCTGGGCCAATGACCAATCATGTATATGATGGTGGCATCACAAAATTATACTGCTCACTGAGGTCATAGCTGGCCTAGTTTTTGGAAATATGCTCTATGGAAATGGTGCCCCAAAGTTTTTGACACAAGTAATGAAAAAGGGTTTTGTTGTTGTTGTTGTTGTTGTTGTTGTTGTTGTTGTTGTTGTTGTTTTAGAAGATATAGGTATGGAAAAGGATTTTCATAAGAGGATATCTGATGCAAAAGAGATAGCCCCCAAAATCAACACATGGATTTCCATTAAATTAAAATATTTCTGCTCGGCAAAGAATAAGCACTGGGAACTGGTTTTGTGAAAGATAAATTTTCCAAGGGAAGGGGGTGGGACTGGATAGGAAATGATGGCACCATGATCGCAGCCTCAGCTGCACCGTACAATATTAAATCATCAGGCATTATATTTGCATAAACTACTACAACTTAGAACTCTCACACGCACATTTGACAGTAGCATTATTGCTCCAATAAGATTCTAAGGCTGCTGATCTCACAGGGGATGAAGGTTAGGCAGTAATAGGAGCTGTGGGGGACAAATTGGGCTTCTGCTTATCTCCTGTTGTGCTATTTGGTTCCTAATAGACACGGACACTGGGGAGGGGTCCATCTGAGTATTATGCAAGGTCAGGCCTGCTGAGCCAGCCCAACATGCCCAGAAGAGTGCTTGACCACTCACATAGAGGGATCTGATTGTCAATCAAGGTGTCGCCCAACTTAGCCACCACATATCTGATTTTCTAATTTCTTTTGAACTCTTATCAATTTTGATATTTGTATAGTTTTGTGCCATTAAGAAAGCCTCAATTTAAATAACTAAAGTTTTCATAAGTCAGTTTGATTTTGAATCAACTGAGAGATATTTTTATTTCCTTATAATATGTGCTGGCTTAAGCAGAAGTGCAAAGGAAAAGAATCTCAGAGTGAAAGGACCTGTTCGCATGCCTACTAAGACCTTGAGAATAACTATGAGAAAAATGCCTTGTGGTGAAGGTTTTAAGAAGCAAGACCATTTCCAGATGAGAATCCACAAGTGACTCACTGACTTTCACAGTCCTTCTGAGGTTGTTAAGCAGGTTACTTCCATCGGTATGGAGGTAGAAGTCACCATTGCACACGCTTAAGGCAACTGTTTTAATAAATTGATAATCAGTTGTTTTACTTAAAGAAAAACCTCAATCTAAAGGTATTATGGTCAAAGTACTGCGCTCTGATTATATATCAATTAAGATAGAAATAAATAATAAATTATAATGAGAAGATGCAACATTATAAATAACTTCAGGTCAGAAAAACATAGCAATGGAATTTATGACCCAATTTTTAAAGAATAATAATAACTAAGGAGATACTAGCTAAAAAATAAAGAAAACCAAATAATAAATAGAGAAAGTAATGATAAAAGAGAAGAAATTAAGAAAATAGGAAACAAAACTAACCTATTTAATTGGAGAATGTGCTGATAAAATTTATCTTTCTGGTGAAAAATCAGGAAAAATAGCAAGCAGTAATAAATGGCCAGTATTAGAAAGTAATAATTAATATAAAACATCTGACCAGCAGCATTTAGCAAGACAATACAGTAGTATGATCCATTTCCCCTAGGGATGGCATTACCAACCGGGATCCAGGCTCACTGAAGATGGTTGGCATCAGGAAAGAGTATTTTACCACATATCACTAATGAGGTGGAATCCCCACGTTATACCATCAGATAGTTGAAAAATTCATTAAGCCACTGTTAAACCGAAACCATCAGTACTTCTGAAAACTTTCAGGACAACTTTCAGTGCCATGCTATCATAAGTCAACCGATAAGGGATCATGTGTTAAGAGTAGTCATAGTAGATCTGGCTTCCTTAACAATTGTGTAGCTGTGGGTTCAATTAACTTCAGTTCCTGAGCAGAGTCAGAGAGGAGGGGAAACTTCAAACCCTGGGCTCTCAAGGAAGCCCTTTTAGTGATTAAAGTAAGTCTTGAAGGAGAGAGAAAAAAATGGCAACAAAAATAAGAGGCAAGATTGTTCTAACAGACATATGGGCACGAGGGAACATTTTCAGTAATAATCAAGTTTAGTATTAGTAGATTACATTTAAGACCTGTTTCTGCCAAAGAGTGGTAGTAAGGGGAAGATACATTGCCGAGCTCCTGGAAAGCCTCAATTCCGTGCTAAATTCTGTTGACTGGAGGACAGCGGAAGAGGACTGCTCTGACGCACTTCTTACAGGGGAGCCGCATAAATAACTACAGATTTGCCAAAATTCTTGATCTCAGAATGTGATTTATAGAACAAGGTCAGTGTCAGGTGTGAGCTTGTACACGCAGGCACCCAGGCTCCATTCCAAATCTATTGACTTAAGTTCTGCCTATTAACAAGGTTCCCTGGTGATTTCTACACACATAATTGTGAGAAAAGTTGAATCAGGCTATTCAAAAGGGCATATTTTGTTCTTTGATGCAGGCATGATTGAAGAAAAAGAAATTGCACTACTACAGCTATGAGCTGAAAGGGATCTGATAAGTCATGAGGATAAATAAGAAAGACATTTGAGGAAATAATTGAAGGTTGAAATCAAATGTATATTCATTGAGTGGAATCTGGAAAAGAGGAGAGGGGAAGAAGTCAAAAATTAGGTCAAGGTTGGTAACTTGGGTGAAAGAGAGATGTTGAATACAATGAAAGGAGGAAGTGTAGAAAACACCTCATCTTGCAGGGAAGAAAGCTGGGTATTATTATGTTAAAATAACCAGTGATAAAATAAAAAGGCTTTGAAAATGGTAAGTCACTGGTTTTATAATGCTTTTTAGTTTAACAGATTTGCCATTTTCTGTCAACTGACTTCCACTCTAAACTTGAATTTACCATTTTAATGAAAGTTTGCATTTCATTAAGTAACAGGTATTTTCTTTGAATTTTAAGATCCGATCTCTATCAAATTATAGGATCATGGTAATAGTTTATGCTCACAGAGTCTTGAATTACATTCTCTATGCCATGTATTTGTGACTCTTGCTCAAGAAACTTGTGATTTCAAGTCTTTTTATTAGTATTAAAACATTAGTAGGATAAATTGTCTCAGCTTCCATCTCGCTGATGCTATTTTTGAGAGCTGTTCTGCAAGGTATGACTGTATAAACTATCCTTCAACAGGGCTCTCTTTCAGTATTGCATAATGCATCAAAATTACTCCTGCTGGTAATGGCTTGTTTATTTTTAACTGAGGTGCTTTGAAAGATCTAACAGAAAGTGTAGAAAATATTGTTGCTATAATGTTGGTGAGCGAAAGCACGAAATAACCAGGTGTTTTATATTTGCTAAGCATGCCTGAATTATGCTTCTTATTATCAAAATGAAAAATGATAAGTAGATAGCTTGTCAATTTTGGCTTATTTTACTCCACAATAGAAATTATTGATTTGTGTGTTTATATTTTGTATATATTAAAATTTTTATGTGCAAAGGAAAGAAAGGCCAAATACTTATCAAAACTCAAATAAGAAAGTTACTTCCTATGAAAAGCAAGTCTTAATCATTTATGAACTATAAATAATAGAATAAGATGTTTTGTTAAATCTGGGTTATATACTTAACACTATTTTTTGAAATGCTAGAAAATATTTCCCTCTTGTATGTCTTATTCTATAAAATTTCTAATGCCTTGCTTTGATATTTATTAATTATACTTTGTAACATATATTTTTATTAAATGTGATATTATTCATGAATAATATACAATGTCTTGTTCAGTGGTCTTTGTTACAAAGAAACTTTTCCACTAGAAGGTTAAAATATAATTGAAATGTTTATGTTGAAATTCACCTTATAACGCAAGAAAACTATAATGTTTCCTTTCAGAGGAAAGTGAACATTCTAAATTTACTAAGGAAAGACAAAAAAAAAAAAATCCTGAGATTACCAAGATGTATGGTAAGTAGATATACTTACTACTTAGCTGATTTTATAAATTGTTATCAGAGTAAACATAGGGAAAAATAGTACCAGTAGGATTCAGTATTATCCATAGTCTCCCGCATCTGTGCAGGACCTTGGAGTATATCACTTGCATAGAGAGGGTCTACAGTACACTTGTTAAAACAGAAAGTCAGTGTAACAGGTTATTAAGTATTGACCCTGCTCACATAGAAACAAATGCACCTCAAACTTTATACTTAAGGTGAGTCTATTTTAAGTAGTACCAGTTCAATTTTTATAATCAGGCATTCTAGTCGGAATTGTTTTCTGATGTTTGTCTTTTACAACTTAAAAAAGAAAGCAAATTGTGGCCAGGAAAGCAATTTGCTAATCAATAAATCATAAAAAATGAAATATATAAGGTAATTTTTTGTTTTATTACTACCCAAATTTAGTCTTGTTCATGATTTTTGGTTCTTCTTGAATATAAGATCACAGTTATCTCATGGAACTTAAAGTGGAAAATAATGGAAAGGAGAGTGGGGAAGGAGGATAGGGAGGAGGGAATGGGGGAGGGTCGCAAGGACAGTGACTTTGTCACCTTGCCAAGGTACGCGTGTGCACAAAATGCTCAAGAGCAATACAAACCTTAAAGTTTGCACTTAGACATATCAATAAAATGGGGGGAAAAGATCAGTAGCTTTTGTATAGAAACCAAATCAGAAGTGATTTTTGTCTGTGATGCTTTATATTGTATAGTTACTGATTAAAATATTCTGTCTGTTGTCGAGAGCTATAATGTACAACTTAAAATCTATGCAGATTCTTTTACCAAAGGGATTCATCATAGTCTGCATACATATTTAGCAAAAATGGTTAAAAAATAAAATCTGTTATGAAAAATAAAATCTATCAGAAACCTGAAGGCAAAGCAATACTCTTCGTTCAGAAGTCACAAGGCACATTTATTAGTGTTTGCATATTTTCTTTTTCTACTATTTTTAAGTAAAGAGCAAAAATAAAATTAAACATATAAAATTATTAGTAATTGTATTATCTAAAACGTATACATTTCTACAAGTTACCCATCTGTAATTTGTATTTTATTCATGATGAGACAAGTTATCTTGGCCTTTTTTTCCTCAAAAGATGTTTCCTAACTTAGCTTTCCTAAACCCTGATTTTTTTTTATCATTAAAACCATGGAAGAATTTGGATTACACAATAATAAGAAATTTTTCAAGTACCTTTTATTGTTAATAGTATCTGAGTAGTGTCCAGGATTTGAAAAGTTTCAAAATAGCAAGAATTAAACTTCTATCATTTTCTAGTGAAAAAAAAATAACAAATAATGTGGGTTTTGCTATGGAAAACATAAGAAAATCAATATGGTTTAATGAATCTTTTCATAGATTTTAAATTATAGAAGAATAATTTTATTTACCTAGTGTCTGTTATATGTTGGGTTAAAGAGGAAATTTTTTCAGTATTGTGATTTTTTGTGATTTATTTCAAAAAGCAGTAAATCTTGAGCCAATCACTTGGTCACTCAAAAAACATGCTTTAAGATATTGGAGATGTTTTCTGCTGAACACATGCTCAGTTCTTCATAATATACAAAATTAATTGCTTATTTAGTACTGCTATGCCTAACATTATTCATAAAGCATATTAATTAATAGCCTCATATGTTTTCCAATACAGTTTTTATGAAATTATTCATCATATTTTTAGTTTTAATATTTGAAAAACATGAATTGGTTTCTAAGTCTAGTATAATATTTTGAGTGTAATGTTAGTGATTTGCCAATGATTTTAAATAATATCTTCACAGGTTCATTGAAAAATGACTTTCATTTGTAATACATCCTCTGTGGTTTATGTGATTAGCGAAGGAGCAAATGGTGTGTTTTTGTTTTAGTGTAAATATAGATTAAAATGAGTATTTTGCTTTTCACTTGGTGATTTAAAAATACAGAATGACTTTTGCCCTTCTCCTGCATAACAGGAGATGAGTTTAAAAATGAGTTCTCAAATGACTTAGCTCCAAGGTCAAATGACATCTCTGATGGTCTCATCACTTTGATCCTGAGTACCTTACCTATGTTTAGACTCATCTATAAAGTTAGATCTAAGGTATTATTGTAAGACACAAACACTAAATTATATGTAAAATGTTGATATTTCTAACCAAGTGGAGATATGCAAGGCATAGTGTTTTTCTTTCCTCTTTTGCTAGGAAAAATGCTGAAATTATAATGAAGATGTACTTATTCAAAACACACGCCTAAGCTATTTAAATGCATATTGCAATAATACTCTAAATAGACTAACATTTTCTCTAGGTTAGCTTTTGCTTGTTTCTTTACTCATAGCTTGTGAAAGTTGGCTTGTCAACATGGTTGGCTTGGGAGCCACCTAAGGGGTTAGTTAAGAACACTCTGGGTATGTCTAGGTGGCTCATGTGGCCATAATGTTGGGGTCAGTACCTAGTCTCTGGTTCCTTCCTGGCTGTTCTCTTGATCTGCTTTCTAGCTAACATGAGCTAAGTAACTTACTTTGGCCAGTTAAATTGATTATTTAAACACATATTTTTCAAATATAATATTTATTAGCTGGCATATAGTTTAAGATATGTAAAATTTAGATTTAAAATTTTGTAAATAACTATTCTTACATGAGAATACTATTAAAAATGATTTAATTTACAGAAAATAGTAAAGGGAAAAAAAATTTTAATGTAAACTAGAAAATAGATAGCAAAGACATTTCCAAAGCATTGTATCTTCAGATTCACTTATTATTCTAATTCACTTATTAGGTCTTTGATTTGAGTTTATCCAAAGAAAACGGACAGATGTAAAGATAGCCCTTGGAATGTTCGAACACATACCTTCCAGTACTCAGCAAAGGTATTTGAAATTTGACTTTTCTTCTTCTTTCTCATATTTACTGGCTGTATGAATTACATAGTGTAGTTTTTTTTTTTCTTATGTGGACTGGTGGGTAAGACTAGGTTTAAGAATCTCAACAAAGATATAATAAAATATAGGAAAAAAATAAAAGGACTTTTGTCAAATATTTTAATAGAAGTATCTGCTGGAGTCAGAGAAGCAGCATCAAGATTTGACCACTGTGGCCCATTCAAGCAACAGGAAGCCGAGCTAAAGAGTGGTGATTTAAGTGATTTATGTTTCAGATGCCAAAGATTAAATATATTAAGTACTGCATAGTCTCTCTCACCTGGGAAACCCACAATATAGACATTCTATAGAAGCACATGATGTGGTACCCGGACTTGGCGGGTGGGGATGGAGTGGGTGTGGGAGGATCAAAAATGGGAAGGCATTGTAAAGTTAATGCGATATATATGTGCACAAACTACTCAAATTTATTGTAAACCTTATGTATTGCCTATGTATATTAATAAAAATGGGGAAAAGCACTTTAATATTTAACAAAAACTTGTCAGTGAAATTAGTATTTGGTATTACATATTACATACAACCAATTAGAGAAAATCTTCTGTTTTCAGCAGAGCAAACATTATCAGTTGCCACAAGATATATGAAGCGAAGTAAGAAAAAATACCATTTTTACTTTGTCAAGTGAAATCCTTTATTTAAAAAGTAACCTTTTTCTTAAGTGCTATGTTCTATTACCTCACAATATTCAGATACAGATCTACAATGGAGGGGTGGTAAACTGTGAAAAATATAAAGCAACACCTTAAACAGGTAATTTTTCAATACTCCTCAAAAATTATCCCTGATTTTACTAATGTTTTAATTTGCTTTTTAGCCATTGCAATTTCAAGTAATTAATCTTTCAGGATACTCTTGGAGAGTATAACTTCTGGATAGATCAAGAGAGAGAAAGAAGTAAGATCTTTCAACAAGTCTATTACTTATTTTGACACACAGATCAGAAGCGTGTATCATATTGTAGGAAAGTTCTTCTGTTCCTGATTTAAGATGCCAGCTTTATGATCTGAGAAGCCTCAAGCCTCATATCAATATTCTAATGAAAATAGGACACGAAAGTGTAAGGAAAAAATTATACACATTTCTATTTGATGGTTGTGATTATAGCTGTAACAAAAGATCACCCTGAGGCACCAATAAGTATAAGTACTACACTATATGTACAAAAACTACACTAAATGAACGACTGCCTAACAGTAGCTTTACATCTAACGTATTATCTTTTATAGACAGTGCAGTTTCTTTTTCTACTAGTACAAGAAACTTCAAAAAAGATTAATTTATGTATCAAAAATGGGCAACATTTATGTATGCATATAATTTGTGTCCAGAAGGAAAATTACAAGTATCTAAAAGAGAGAGTTTTGAATTTGTCCTCCATTAACTATTGTATAAATTTAGGCCAAGTTTCATTACTGGGACTTAGTTTTCTAATTTGTAAAAAATAAAGAAATAAGATAAAGATAATAAAAAGACATTATTTACTATTATGAGGATTGAATGTGACTATATCTTAAGCCTCAGAAATATTTCCTGACAGTGGTGATAACAAGATTGATTATAAATACTTAACTTATGAGTATCTCTGACTTAGCAAGGAATGACTGTTAATCGAAGCTTTGTTAATTGAACATCTATTAATCATGGTCCAGATATGAAATTAAAGCCACATGTTGAGTGGGAAAAAAAATGATGGTAGGGACCCAAGACCACTGATAATAAATCCCAGAGAAATTCAAGCTGAAACTCACGTACAACAAGTTAGAACTTAGCTTTTGGTAGGAAAGGCCACGGAGACACAGGGATTTGTTAGTCATCCAATATGTATTAAGCAAGTGGGATGCCAAATTGGTGACTAAAGGCATTCTAAGTGGGATTGAAGGTCCAAACCCTAGTGTGGAGAAGGTCCATCTACACTCACATTTAATTCTGAAGTCTGTGAATGAACTCCATCTTCCCTAGGGTCCAAAGAACTCTTCAAATTACCCCGTAAGGCTCTGCTTTGCAGGACAGCAAATCATCGCCCGATATAACAAGTTCAGTACATTTGATTTATTCTCTTCATTTGAGCATCTAATGAACCAGTTTTAGTAGAATCTGGAACCAGTGGAGCAGCAGATATGTAAAATTTAAAACCAAACTCGGGATGATTAAAGGTTGAGCAACATAGGAACTGAAATGTAGTCGGTCTGTGTTTTTGCATCTTGCCTTCCACGTCTTTGTTATGCATAAATCCTTAAGTTGAAAACGCTTTAAATGGGTTCTGTGTTTGTGATCGAAGCTTCCTTTGTACTCAGCAATATACACATGCAAAGACAGTTAAGGGACGGTGGCTGTTTGCTCCGTGTAGAGACTTCACGTTCTTATTTGCCAGGTAACTCTCCTTTCCTCCTTCCCTCAGGTGCTCATTTCCGTAGCCGGCTGAGATTCTGTGTTTCTCATTATAACTGCCGGAAGGATGCCTCAATTATCTTGTCCTTCTTTCCCTTCGTACTACTGCAAGAAAATTCGCAAAAGCTACGTTAGTATAGCATTTGGCTTCCCTCTCACAGACTTGAGAGCCGCCTAGCACCACCGGAGTACAACGCACCAGTTTCCTATGGCTGCCTGTCAAGTGCACCGTTCACATGTCCCTTTGAGACGCTCTGATACAGTGAGTACAGTGACCCAAACCCTTGCCTGCAGTTCCTACACTTTCTCTGCTGCACCCACGCCAAAGCCACGACTCCCCGTGGTAGCTCCCACTCAGTAACTGGACATGATGGGAAAATGAGAACTGGTTTATTTCTGACTGATGTTCTAACAGCCCAGCTTTCTGGACAGAGAAGCCCCGTAGCAAAGGATTTGCACAGGTAACCTGAAGTGGCTGTCTCTTGAAAAGCCTGCTGTTAAGGCTGGCTGTTGGACTGACATTTGAGAACTTGGATGTATTGGAAATGTCCTCTCCTTTCTCTAAATGATAAGAATTGTACTGTGCCTTGTGTGTTTATACATACAATGTGACTTATGAAATACCCACCTCCCTTTGAAAAGTCTTAAATTTTGCTGTGTATTAAAAAGAAGTTACCTTTATGATCAGTCCTGTCTTATTCAGTTCAGGATCCTATAACAAATACCGTATTCTAAATGGCTTATAAACAACGTAAAATTAGTTCTCAAAGCTCTGGAAGCTGGGAGTAAAGTGTCAAACGCCAGCTCTCAGATTCTGGTGAGTCTGGTGAATTCAGACTGCAGACTACAGGTTGCTTATCGCGTTCTCTCCTGCAAGAAAGTGAGGAAGTTAGCTTCTAACCACAAAGCCTCCTCATTAGGGATCCAGCCTCATGACGTACTTAACTCCCAACATCTCACCTTCAGCTATTAGCACACTGAGATTAATATTTCAATATGTTAATTGTAGGGGGGAATGTAAACATTCAGACCATGTGAACCACCAGTGCAAAACCTAGCCAATGGGTCACGGGGAGTTTCTCGTCATGGAAATGTTACACACAAGTTGTTCCACTTTCAAAGCTGGGAAAAGCAAACCCTGCAGAAATGAGAAACATGAGGTTTGCAGATAGATTCTTGCAGGCACTGCATGTGACTTTTCCCCTTAGAATCAAACCACATATGCTTAACTCGAATCTCAGTTCCATGAAATCTAGAAAAACTTTGAAAGTGAAAGATGGTATTGAGGACCCCAGAATACAAAATAAACGCCAATTCCCAGAATATTGCATAAGTCATGCACTATATATTAGAAGAAATCATTGCAATTGAATCAAGGTTAAGACTAAAAATGGGACTCAGATCAAGATCCAAAACATAAATGAGATAAATTTTTATTACAGTTGATTAAATTCTCACTGAAACTAAATTTCTTTCCTTCTTCTTGAAGACAAAGAAGAAAGAAATGGCTATCTTAAAAGAAGGAGAAATCAAATAGCCGCACTTTGTTCAAGACTTGAGATCTCAACTAAAGTTCTAGGTCATAGATTTTCAATAAAAAATTAAGGACAAGACTCAATTTGGTCAGAAGCTTCCAGATAAACATTCTATAAAATAAAACCCACTGTGTGCCAGTAAATGCAATGGAATCTCCTGAGTGTGGAAATCCATGGCTAGTAAACTTTCTAATTATTGTGGTGAATGTACTCTAATATGTTAGATTTTAGTTCACCAATGATTAAGGTACCAGGTGTCAAAGGTTCTGAAAATTTTATAACTGGCACTCATAAAACCAATACAATATGGCTTTGGCCGTCTATAAGAAAACTAAATGTCAATGCTTTATAAATCCAACCTTACTGTAGATCCAGGACCTTCCTTTTCCTCTTGATGTAAGATTGCTGAAAATCAAGTACCATTTAATGCTCACCGTGTTAAGAAGACCTATTCAGTTTTTAGTTTAGAATCACTCAAAAGTGGACATCAATGAAGGAAGCTTTACATAAGACTTTGATTATAATTACCGTGAATGATTTATGTTCTATTCTCATTTTCCATCAATTTTATTGATAGCCTTAGGGAAGAACATGCATATACAATTTAACTGTTCTCTAAATAAGCATTTACATATGTTAAAAAAGTGACCAAGCAATTAAATCTACAATGAATTGCTAAATTCTTTTAATGACGTACAAACCCAACCTAACTGCTTTTGGCTTAATTTATAAAAGCTTTGATAAAATTATAATATGTTTTAATTATTGGTTAAATATGAAGATTTAAAATGAAAAATAGGGACTTGTCTTCATTTTAGTCACTACTATATGTCATACAATGGCCTATCAATGAAATTCTATTAACTAAAATGAAAGCTGAAAAAATTGATGAAAGAGGTTAAGTTATAATTAAATAAGTGGTGATATTACTCATCTATGGATGAGAAGACTCAGTATTGTCAGGATGTCAGTTCTTCCCAATTTGAACTATATGTTGAAAGGGATGTCTACCAAAATCCTAGTATATTATTTAGAGTATTTCCAAACTTATCTCAAAGTATATTTGGAGAAGGAAAGACCCACAATCACCAACACAATACTTAAGGAGCAAAGCAAGGTTATAAAACTGTTATTTCCTAACTTCACATTTTACTGTAAAGCTATATTAAACAAAGCATTATGATACCAGTGAAGAAAACAAACAAGTCAAAGAAATAGAAAGAAATTCCAGAAATACGTGAACACAATGGAGTCAGTTGACCTTTGACACAGAAGTAAATACAGTATTTTTCAACAATTGGTTTTAGAGCAAGTGGACATCCACAGCAAGGGCAAAGTTAATCTCAACACAGAATTTACACTTGCCACATGAATGTAAAATAAAAACTAGAAAACTCCTAGGAGGTAACATAGGAGAAATATCTAGTTGACTTTGGACAAAGCAGTGAAATTTTATATATAATACCAAAAGTACAACATATGAGAGAAATAACTGATAAGCTGGACTTTGGAAAATTTTAACTTTCTGCTCTGTGAAAAATCCTGCCAAAGAAATGAGAAGACACTTCATTGACTGGTAGGAAATATTTACAAAAGGCATATCGGATAAAATATTGTTGTTTAAGATATTTACAGAACAGTAAGAAAAAGTCTGATTTTAAAATGGAAAAAAGACATGAAAACAGATACTTCAGCAAAGAAGATATATAGATGGCAATTAAGCAGACAAAAAGATATCACACAGCAGATGCCATTAGACAATGCAGATTGAAGGCAGATACCACTGCGCACACATGCATAGGGTGGGCACAAGCTGGTATCTGGACAGCACCAAATACCAGCAAGGATGTGGTACAATAAGAAATCCCACGAGTTACCCATGGGATTACAAAATGGTATAGCCATTTTAAAAGATAACCTGACATCTTCTCTAAAAAACTGAACGCATAATTACCACATTATCCAGCATGTGTACCCCTCAGTGCCCCCACCAATGGGCTGGAAACTAATATCTACACATAAACCTGGACATGTACATTTAGAACAGCTTATTTTATCAATGTCAAAGCTCAGAAGTAAGGATATTCTATCGTGAGCGAATGGATAAGTAAACTGTGATATATCCAAACTGGAACGGTATTCATGGCTAAAACCAACAACCACAAAATCTGTCAAGACCAGAAAGGACATGAAGAAAAGTTAAATTCAAAATGCTAATTAAAATAAATCAGCATGAAAAAGTCTGCAAACTGTATGATTTCACTATACAACAATCTGTAAATTCAAAAATATGGAGACAGTAAAGTTTTACATGGTTGCTAAGGGTTAGGAGAGAAAAGAGGAGAAATATATAAATTATAATATGTGGTGTTAATGAAAATAATGAAGCTACTAGATATACTGTAGTGATAGCTACACGTAACGCAGTTGTCAAAACTCATGGAAAACACAGCATTAGGAGTACACTATTGGCTTGGGTTCCAAAAATGAGTCCATAGATGGTCATAGATTGTACGTAATGTTCTTCTCTGGTAGGGTGCGTCAGTGATATGATCGGTAAGGCTGCATATGCCTGGGAGTAAGGAAAACATAGAATATATACTTTTGGATTAGTTAAAATATCTCTTAACAATTAAAAGAGGAAAGAGAAACACAGAAAAACTTAAAGGAAACACAAATGATAAAGAGAAGAAATTAGTAAGTTAGAAAATAAAACAATAAAGTAAAAAATGATTCTTGAAAAAAATTAAATACACCTTCAAATGTGAAAAATGCCAAGTACTAACACAAGGTATGCAGAGGGGGACAGTAATTTACATAAAATGGGACCGCAATGGTAATAATGAGAATTTTATGAACACCTGCACATCAATAAATTGAAAGTGTTAGATGGAATAGACAATTCTTGCAGAAATAAATCTTAGCAAAACTGGCATCATAATAAAAGCAGAATCATATAATACTATTATCTTTGTAGGACATTTAATCAATAGTTAAAAGTTGTACTTCAAAGCTTCTGTACCAAAACAACGTAATTCAAAATTTTTCAGTTATTAAAAACAGATAACTATATATAAGTTGTTTTATAAGAAAGGCATGATATTGAAACGACAAACTTAACAAAATATTCCCCAAAAAAGACAAATTACAGGACATCTTTTTTGTGAATGTAGATACAAAATATTGCAAACTAAGTGTAGAATGAATTAGATGTTATACAATGTCTTTCTAACCACATAAAGGAGTCTAGCTCCTAATGCATGAAATTTATAGAGTTTTAAAGGAAAATATAATTTTCTACAATGTTCATGAATACATCATAAGCAGAGAGAACACATATTGTTGCACGTGATGCATTGGTGTAGTATTTCATATTATATTAAGGAAATCATAGATATTTTTGGAAAAGAAAATACAGAAATCTTAATAATAAGCTTAAACTATGCGATCCAAACTACTGAAGCATAGACATTCGATAGAAAGGAAACTCAAAGTGACTGACAACTTTGGGAATGCCAGAGAACGGCAAGAAAAAAATGGACTAGTTCATAGATAAACTTAGACAATACTTTATAACTAGGTGGTTAGACAATATGAAAATGTTCATTCCTAGAGGAAGAAAAAATTCATAATCATGGAGAGTGAGGAGATAGTGGTTTGTGAGCTGTTGATTGACAGTTCCCAGAGCAAAGCCTTAAGCATATGAATTCAATACGATTTTATTAAATGAATTAAACCACGTTGGCCTAAGTAAAGTGAAAGGTTTATAAAAGTACAGGAGAAAATCACAATGGAAAATTTAAGGAAAAGCTATACAGAACTGGAAACCCAGGCAAATGAGTTGGGAATTTGAAGCTGAGATAGGATTCCTCTGAAACCCTAAACGCTTCCCAAAAGTTACTACAAGCCCAGCATTACTGGCTCATAAGTTTTTTGTCTTTTAAAAATTCACAAAGGTTACTTTGTCAGAGCCACAGTTTTAAAAAAACTGAAAGCATATTTTCGTTACTGTTCCATAACTGGGTCAGTACTAACGCACTAGAGCTGTCCCTGGAGCCTCAGTTATTTTTGTTTTGCTTTCTTTCTGTCCATCAAGAAGTTAAAGTTTTCATCAAGTAGGAATACAACGAATGTTTCTTTAAAACAGTGCGTAGATATGTTTGGAAAAGAAAAATTAGATCACCTTATTTAGTTCATCTGCACTAGGCCTCAGAGAACTATCACGAGAAGCCCTTTTGCCTTCACTGGCTTCTTGCACAAGTCTTCCTGAAAATGACTTAGATAAGGTGCACAGTGGACGACAGAGTCACAGCTTTCCCTGTGGCAAAACAAGAGACTGGATGAAGCCCAGTAGACTTGAATGAACTTGCTGCTAAAATACAAAATTTATACTTAGAGTATCACGTTACAGGTCAAAGATGAAATCATTTGTTCATATGAAAAGTAAGAACCATTTCCACTTTGATCAGTTCCTCAAAAATGCTCGCAGTTGTCCTGTTTAACTTATCATTTTCGACACAGTCAAGCAAGCTCTACTTGCAGGAAGCAAGACATTATTAAATCCATTCATTCACCCAAAGAGCAAGAAATAGTACCTCATTTTTATTTCATATTCTCGTTAAAATAACCATTAAAATGTAATTGAGAAAAGAATTCTAGAACCCTTGTTATATTCTAGGGAATTACAACAAAAATGTGACTATAACATGGGTCAGATAAAATTACAAAAAAAAAAAAGGTCTAACTTTTCAAATTAAAATAAGACATGCAGGAAGAAGTGCATCAGAATACCTTCCCAGGATAAACTGGCTCACTTTGCCCCTCAAAAAGAGCAACTTCGTTATCTTAGTCTCAAATGAAAAACTTTGCTTTGGAAAAAAAAAACTTAATAAAATGAAAGAGAAGAAAAAGAGGTTCATTCTAAAGCCATACAAATTTTCTTTGATCCCGTTATTCAAAAGCTTGTGCTTTTAGAATTTGATAGTCATGCACACACACGCATGCACACATACACACACACGCAAAACTCAAAGGTAAAGAAATCGAGGCGATTTATAAAAGATGTGTGATCAAACATGAATAAATATTAAATCAAAGCAAAAAGTTATTGAAGAAAAAACTGCATATGGTACTCACAGAATCCTTTTTCTATTCCAATGTTAACCTACTATTTTAGCTGCAATTACCTAGACACCAAAGCTAAAAGAGATTGAACACCTCTTAACATGATTTGCAAGAAAATGTGAAGTGACTATAAATAGTTTTTCAGTGAAAGTAAATTTCTCAAAGCATTTCAATCTGGAAAGCTCTCTCTCTCTCTCTCTCTCTCTCTCTCTCTCTCTCTCTCTCTGAGTGTGTGTGTGTGTGTGTGTGTGTGAATGAATGTGTGTAAAGAAGTTTACATAAGCAACAGTGTATTGCGTATTGTCCATACCTATTACCTATATCCTGGCAGTAAATTTAGTGCTGAACTTTCATGCCAGATCATTTATTGACATTATACAATAATAACAGGAATTTACATTCCAAGATATTTAAATTCACTGTTTTTATTTAATCTCCAAAATCATTGTATATATTTTAAAAGTCAAAGCAAATTTAAGTAAGCAATCTACCTTGTACCACTTAACAAATAAGTAACAGAAATAGGGTAAGAAAAGGGATATTCGGATGCCAATGTCTCATTCTTTTATAGGACAACCCTATATTGGCCTCATCAAAAGTAGTTCTGTAAAATGTAAAAAGACAAGACTCAAGAAATATTCCTATATAAGTTTTCTGTTGATGTGGTGTCACTTGCTGCTAAGACTGGAGTACTTACTCTATCAGAACAGATGAGTTAAATGTCTTCCAAATGGTTCCCATAAAGCCCTTAACCTCCCAGGTGACTGCATCCTACTTGACAATTTTATTTTTCCTTCCAACCCTTATGTCAATGCTCATGCCTTGGATCTGAAGATCAGGAGAAAATAAGTATCTTATCAAACGTTGATAGCAAGAATCCACGAAAAACATCCTTTCCCTCACTCTCCTCAATGCCTGAACACACCCTTCACGATCCTTTCATCAGCGTGGTAATATACTGACCTTAACACTTTTTGGTTAGGTGTAGAATTATAATTTTTATTGAGAAACAAAGGAAAAAGAAGCAAAAGCTTCCACTATCTGGTATGTGGTCTGGAATAGAGTGCCCCTGACTGTAACACTGTCTAACTCCCCATTAGCTCCACTTGTCATTAATCAAGTGAAATTTTATAGTCTGTCATGCTAACCACTCTTTTGTTTTCACCCGTATTGTTTATATCTTTTTCTGGAACTATTTTCTAAGAAATTTAAACCTACAATACATCTCACAACCAAAAGATCATATTTTAAATGTCTCAATGTAGAAATTATTTATTATTTGTGAGACTTTCAATATCTTTCTTTATAATAGAGTAGTTCCCTTAGGTGGCTCCCTTTGGGAGTTACACAGGAGTAGAAAAGCTCAATCTTGTGCTGCCGCAGCTACAGGATACAGTCTCCAAAGTTCCTGCAGAGCAGGACAGAGCCTAAGACACATTTGTATGCATGTGTCTTGTTCTGTATATGCAAAGGTACTTGCACATGGCAGTCTAGTTCCTATTTAAGTAAGTGGCATATTTTTAGGAAAGTTTTTTTTTACGCCATACAAAGACAATGAACCAACGTGATCTTCTTGTCTCTGTTTTTCCTTTACCATATCATCTAGAGAAATTTTCTTGGAAGCAGCAGTGTATTAAGAGATAAAACCTAAAAACACTATTACTTGGAATGTAAGAGCAGAAAACGCTTTAAGGGAGATAAAAACCAACTTTGCCAAGTGACGCTGAAAAGTTTGGTTAAAACGAATACCTCTCCTGCTCCATTCTTGCAAGAACTAAAAGGCTTTTTTTTTTTTTGTCATGAAAGTACCAGCTCTTATTCAGTTTCTTCCAGCAAAATGCAGCTATGCAAGATTTGAAATAAAAATAAGACAAGGTTTATCTTCCTACTGGAGAGAAAGAGAGAGGGGGGAAAAGAAAGAAAGAAAGAAAGAAAGAAAGAAAGAAAGAAAGAAAGAAAGAAAACTGTTTTTAGAGATTTTATACCACCTTTCAGTATATCATTAACAGTGTCATTAAGGAGAGGAAGTTTTGGAGGTGGTAACACAGATTTTCTAACTTGAAAATTTCAATGAAAATGATTCTTTAAATGAAAGGCTCCGTTGCTGTTTTTTTTTTTAATTCTTGCCTAATGTTTCTAATTACATTTGACCATCTAATCCCCTGAATTAAACTCCTCCCTGTGTAAAATACCTGAAATTTTGCTTAAGAGAGTTTTTGGTATTTAGAGAGATTGCAAGAAACTGAATTTCACAGTTTAGAATTTGAGATTCATTTATCTGACTTAGCTTTGGAAGCTGGAAAATGGAATACTATTAGTGGGAAATGAGACTCGTTTGTGCATATATATGTGCCAAAATCGTTATGCAAATTATCAACTTGTAATTTCACGACAAGAAATGCTCATCTAGAGCAACCTTGGGCAGACCAGCCGGGGTAGTGACAGATCGTGGGTTAAGCTTGGGTTGTACAGGCTACATGGAGTTATTTGTTACTCAGGTAGCACTAGATATTTTTAATGATAACAAAAGAAAGTTTAAGGTTCTAACCCTTCAGCTGGAGTAACGACAGGCAGCAATAAAGTCCCCGTGCTTGTTCCAGAACAATCATCTACACCCTTTAGATTCAAGGCAGAGCTGCAGAAACTAAAAAGGCAGAAACAGAAACTTCTACTGGTTGCTAAATTATAATATAAAATGATTTACGTGTTGTGCCAGATTTAGAATTTCGGGGATGCACTAAGATCCCAGTGTTCTCAAGGAAGCAAGTAGAAACTCTGACATGTGAGAAAATAAATAATAAGATTTACATAATTTTGCTGATTTCTGCAAACAGATATCTGATTAATACAAGAAAAAATGTATTTGGTGAATTTCAATAATTGAAAGGTATAAATATAAAAAAGTAGGATCCTTCTACAGATATTAGATCATAAACAATTCATCTGTGGTTTTTCTTATAACAAATCTATCTCTTTGATAGTTAAAATTTTCTATATGTATGCCAAATACTCTAATGAAAAATTCTAGAAGAGTTTCACATAAATCATCTGGAGCAGTAATTTTAAATAAAATATCATAAATACTACAATACAGCCTATATTTCTGACATTGTTGACACTGATAGCAAATTACCTAAGTACTAAAAATTAACAATAAGTGATCAAAGAATACAAGCCAAGTCCAACTTGAGATAATTCAATAAATGTATGTTAAAAGTAATAGTCCTCCAGTTTTTATGAGCTTCACTTATACTGAAAATGTTATGTTGGTACACAAAATACTTGACATATACTCTTGAGTTATTCACAGCAATCCCCTTGTCCCATCATCGAAACCCCTGTAGTGGTGTACATCTTTGAATAAGAAACCAAGTTAAGGCCATTGGGCTGTTGGGGTTCTACTCTCTGATTTGGATTGAGGCAATCCTCACCGGCCCTGGCTTAATTCTCTTGGGAAGTTTAAGCAATGCACATTGCAAAGAGGAGGCCAGCTGTTCTGACAGCCCTGGAATAGGAATCCATGGCCTCCTTTTCTCTGGCATCCTTTCTCATCATATAAGCTCTTTTCACAGACACTTCTCTCATGCCACCATCTGCCAGGCATCCCTCACCAGAGCTAATGCCATGCTGTTTGGACATTTCGGCTTCAAAACCTGTAAAGTCAGTAAACATTGTTTTAAAAACTACTTAGTCGCAGGAATGTCGCCCTATCAACAGAATATGGACTAAGACGGCAGTCTAACATTTTTAATTATATGATTAATGTGATTAGAGGTGAGAGGATCATTTGTCCAATTTGCTTTCTATGTTCTCGTGGTAAATTTTTCTTAGGGAATTTTATACATATGTTTGTACATAAATACACAAACTGGTACATATACTGTAAGTTTTGAAATGTCATTTTCAGGAGGTCACACCTTTATTAGGCTTAATATCATGAAAATTTGTATGGCTAAAGTTGAAACATTTTTTATTTTTAATTCAATTAAAATATGATGTATTTTCTTTTACTGTGACAAACGGAATCACTTTGAAATTCAACTGTAGCACGTATGTACATGGTAACTGGTTTTATTCTTTCTATCTCCATTTTGTACCTAAAATTTGGTTGTATCCTTTAATATATACATTTTATATGGGATACAAACCTACAAATAAGGTGTAAATTAACATAAATTGCTAGTCCTATGCATTTTATTGACAGCATGTATTTTTAATATCCAATCTAACAGGGAAAATTAAACCAAATTAATATTCCCCACAGCATTATCTAAATGTTAAGAGACAAGGCCTTCAATCTGATGTTTCACCAAAACAGTATAGCAGTGCCAGTTTTTATCATCTGATCAGAGGCATCATCAGTGATTTTATTACTTCTGTTCTCAAAAAATTATCTGTGTCCCCTTCGGCCACTCATTATTAAACTATGCATCTTTTTTGTCTGGCAGTGTCTACTAATTGTCAGAATAATGCTTCAAGGCCCTCAGTTTTATCATCCTTTTTCCTTACTCTTTGTCTTTTACAGATTGCTTTGATTCCAAATTGTACATTTTCCAAAAGATTTTGACTTTTCTGTGTGTTGATAGCTAACAGTTTAAGAGTTTTCTCTCAATCACAAATTCTTCAATGTGAGTAATTTGTGTATCATACCTTCCCCCCATTTAATATTGTTCTAAAACTTTCTTTCAATGTTTTCATCTACTATTTATTCATTAATTTATGCAAGAAGATATCTTATACTGCTTGAAAGAGTCAGAAAAGTCCAGGAATGAAGATGATCCAATAGTCCATTAATCAGGAGGCTACATTACTACATTTTGGATCATTGATGATCTCAGATTTTAGATAATATTAGTGATAAAAATACAATTATTTTGTCTTGCATTATACCAGATACTTCATATCTTTTGGAAAATAATATTCATCAGTTCTAATCAGACAGTTTTATATATTCAGCTTTTAGTCATTGAGTGTATTTATTGTCAGGCTTAATCTACTTTTCACTTATTAGATAACTACTCATAGGTACTGTAGAGTGCGTAAAAGTTCAATTGTATTTGAATATTCAATGTCAACTTTCTTTCAGCTGCATTTAAAGAATCATTTTTCATATGTATATCATCCCTAAGACTTTTTGCTATTTTCAAAAGTAATTTTCAATTCAGTGTGCACATTTCTCTTCTATTTAATATTTTTATATCACAAATAAGATTGTCCTCCATAAAAATAAAAATAGCTTCCATTTAAAAAATAAATCCTAACCTATTAAGATTTCAATTTTAATATGCTAATGTCATTAAGTATATTAGTCCATAATTGCTTTATGAACATAATTTGATCACTTCATAAGATAAGCTTATTAAACTTACATTACTTTCTAAACTCATCCATTCCCTAACTGAAACATCAAGCTCTGTGACAAATAGAAAAGAGTAAAAAAAAAAAAAAAAATCAGGTGGCAGTGATTTGTGCCTTAAAAAAAATAGTCTGTTCTTAATTGCATATTTGATGCATGTGTCTACAGTCCGACCTCGTAACCTATGTTAGGTTCACCCTTTCTTGCATTATATATGTCATTCAAAAGAAGGTACATATGATACTACATAATGTAGGTTACTTATCATAAGTTATGGCATTTAGAGTCACCCTAGGAAATATAAGAATTAAATAGCAAAACTTTTAGTATTTTGGAAGATTTTAAATATCCACTAAGTCAGTAAGGCTGTGAGAGGCACCGAAGATGTATGGACAAGATTTTTGCAGATCATAATTTTTTTTCAATTGTCTAAAACTCCCTCTGAACCCAGCCCTCCACCCTTAGCTCTGTGTCCATATATTACACAAAGAAAGAGGATAACGTAACATGGAAGGATTTTGAGGGGGTTTTTTGTAAAGAAATATTCAAAATTGCGAAAATTATTTTCATCTCATACTTGACTTGGGTAATGATCATTTATTTGTCTCTTATTAAATAATACATACTGTAGAGTCAAGCGCTCATTCTTATAAAAATGTATCTTAGTTTATGTAATGTAAGTTCTTCCCCTTATTTATTCCGAATGTTTTGGATATGGTTATGACATTAAAATCATATTATATTCTTGCTCCTGGGTGTTTAATTCCTTCCGATGGCTTTGCACACTGCTGTATTCTATTTCTCCTATTATTTATTATGTAGTGATTGCCACTTGTGCCATTTGATACATGCCAGCAACTGAGTACGTACAGGGACATCTTGCACCGCGCTGCCTTATGATGCATACAGTCTGGAAAGAACATAGCTAGAAATGAGAGCACTAGAATCAGAAAAAATAATTTCACAAGATACTGCCAAATTAGCTACTGTTCTGAATATATGTTCAACTGCAATATATCATATGTTTGCTACACTTATGTATTTTTTGCCAGTCTAAAAAATGCAGAACTTTTTAACATATTTCTTGAAGAATAGCGAACACAAAAACCTATTCAAATGCCTCATGGGTGTCAATGGGGGCACGAAGCTGCAATCGCAGCTACTCAGGAAGCTGCAACAGAAGGGTACGTCGCAGGCCACTCTAGGCAACATAGTGAGATCCGTTCTCAAAACGCAATTTTGGATACAAATGAGGACATAGCTCAATGGTACAGCACTTGCCTGGCATACTCAAGGATCCGAATTCAATCCTCAGTTCTGAAAAACAAGAAGAATATCTAAAGGTCTTTCTGGTTTCCAGTTCTCTGAATTATTATTTATTTCATAGTCAAGTTTATTTACTTGCATAAGAATTTTCTTAGTTACTGACGTAGTCTACACATCCGTCTGCTGGCACTCTTATTTCGCAATTCCTCCTACTTATTATCTTTCTCTATGGTTATCTTTGTTAAACAGAAATATTTAAATCTATTATGGAAGGCAGTCTGGAAGTTTCTTAGAAAGCTGAGAATAAATATTCCATTTGATCCAACTACTGCCCTACTGGGCATATTCCAAAAAGAAATAAAGTCAACACAGCAAAAAGACAAATGCATATCCGTGTTTATAGCAGCACAATTTATAATAGCCAAATCCTGGAAATGATCTACCTGCCCATCCATACAGAAATGTTTAAAGAAGTGGTACCTATACACAGTGGAATACTATGCAGCCATAAAGAAAGACAGATATAAAACATTTGAAAGACAATAAGGCCACCTAAAGTCAATAATGCTCAGTGAAATGGACCCAGCACAAAATACTGACCATAAGTGGGTGTCTCTCTTATGAAAGGCACAAAAATAATAACATAAAAAGGATCCAACATGAATAGCAGGGTAGAAAGAAAGTCAAAGGTCAGATAGGAAAGGGGTGAACCTCTGAAAAAGGGGTGGACACAGATGCTCACTAATTCCCCAAACCCCATGGTTCTAATATGTTACAGATTTTGGAATTCATGTATTTACAAAAAAAATTAAATTTTTGTCATGTGATATTTTACCTAAATAATTAAATAAATATGATAAAATTAGATATGTCTATATTTAATGGGGTCAGATTACAACTGTAAAGTTTGAGCAGAGTCAGTGCCTAAGCCCCACTTGAGAACTGTGAATGGCTCTTGTTGTAGAGAAAGCTCCTCTATACGCCCATGAATCTGTCCTCACCATAAGCGCTATGGAACACATAAATCTCAAAATGCGTAGTTTCAGTTTATTAACATAGGACAAAAGGAACATCAATCAAGAAAAGCAAGTAACTATCTGTTCTTGGCATCATTGACAGAGAAAGTTGTAGAGGCCACAAGCATCTGAGATGCAGAGTGACAGCATTCTAATGTCATATCAAAGACTAAGGGAAAAGACTTCATTTGGCTTTAAAACACCTACACACTGAATGGGAAGTTTTAGGAATAGTTCTTAGATTTCAATACATTTCTGTGCGTGCATCTGTGTGTGCGTGTGCTTGTGTGTGTTTGTGTGAGAGAGAGAAAGAGAGAGAGACCTTTACACTTTTTTTCATTTTTCCCCATTTTATTGATATAGATAAGTGCAAAATTTAAGGTTTACAATGTAGTTGAGCATTTTGTGCACATAGGTATCCTGTTAAGGTGACAAGGACTTTCCCCACTCTCCTTTTCTCCCTCATCCTTACCCACCTCTTCTTCCCTTCCCGCCCTACCCCCCTGGTTCACTTCGTTTTTCCTTTTAGGGGCCATGAGATAGTTGTGATCTGGGTTTCTCATGTAAGAGAGATCATTCAATGTTTCACCTTCTGCTTCTGACTCACTTCACTAAGCATGGTGTTCTCAAGTTTCTTCCATTTGCCCACAAAAGCCTCCATGCTGTTGGACTTTATAGATGCATAGTATTCCATTGTGTATAAATACCACAGTTTGTGTATCCACTGGTCTGTTGATGGGTATTTTGGTGGCTTCCATGTTTTTAAAGCTATGATGAATGTAGAATTACTTTACATACTTAGCATAATCAGACAGAAGATGTTCTCTTTAATATTCCAGGCAATGATAAGTAGTTTATTTTTTATGTTTCAAAAATATTTACAATATTTTGGGTGAAAATAGCTGTAAAACACACTACCCGCTTCTTTGTATTCAAGAGCAAACCAAATGGCTGGTTTTGTTTGGTGTGTTTTAGATGTCACTATGAATCTCACATAGTATATCTGGCTGTCACACTGTGCCACTAGAAGAAGTCACTGAGGGATTACTTAAATGAGAATAAATGACTAAGAACTGGAGCTCTTCAGAGTTAATGCACTAGATAGTAACAAAGTTTCTGTTTTCTACTTTCTACCATTAGACTACAAACAATTATGTTTCTTGGTTAGTTTCTTCAGTTTAGAATATACTTTATGATAGTAGCCACAAAATAATTGGTTGGTGACAAATCAATTTACATATAAAGCATTTAGAGGGCTTCACACACATTATTCTTTTATTATCAACAATATTATAATTGTCTTTAATGTGCTACTGCAGAGACAAGTCAACTTAAACACCAAATATTAGGATAGTAAAATAAATTATGAAAATTGTTAGCTTTGCAGTGAAGTGAAAAGATGTCTGAATCATTTATTAATAACAGTGACATTATGCATAGTATTTATATGTATATATGATTAGTGTCTGTATATACTCATATATGAACCGATTAAAAGATAACAACAATAATTACCCACTTTACAGATAAAAAAACTAATGTATACCATATGTATTCTGGTGTGTGTGTGTCTAGATTGGATTCTGCACTACCTTGAAAGCTGAGTGAGACTTTCCTGTATAAGTGACATGTTAACAGAAATTCTAACTATAGAACAATGTTACTGAGATTACAGTTACCCAGCCCCAAATAATTTCAGCTCTAATATCTCCATGTCACTTATCGAATCTGTTACATTACTCAAATATATTATTACCAATTTATGACACAATAAATCCCAAAATTTCGCTATCTTATCTATTACAGGTAATGATTATAAAATATAAGGCTCTAAAATCATTAACTTTCTTGTTGTCACTACCTCACCATTACGGTCATATACTTTTGGGAAGAGAACTTATTATTAAGAGTATGGGGTTTGGGAAGCTATACAATGCAACCTTAAAATATTCGACCTACCTGTGTAATAAAAGCATAGAATCTGCCAGGAACCAGTGTTTAATGAAGTTTTCATTCTAGTCTGATTAGCAGACTCGTTTGAATTCTGAGAACCTGAATGATAAAAGGCCATTCTGAGGACATGTGCTGTGAAAGCAATTGGAAGTCACAGTTCACATATTTGAACTCCATGAATCACATGGCGAATTTCTAGTGACAGAAAACGTGTTTTTAGACAAGAAAGGAAATCCTGAGCTTATGTTCTTTTTCTTCTTAAATCGGTTGGTTGAGTCTAGATAGCAGTGTCCAAATGTTAAATAAGATTAAGTAAATGTATAAATTGTCTGAAAAGAAAACTACAGTGTGTTAGAGAAAAGGCTCTTAGAAACATACGTGGCTGTTATCTCTTTTTAAAGTTGAAAAAAAAAGCAACCGGTACCATTTACCATGCCAGTTTTCCACACACCTGTTTCCTTAAAATTTTAGTGTATTAAACAAGCCTTTAATCCCAGTTCAAGATGTACTTAATGTTTAGATCAAAATAAACCATTCAAGCTTATGAGTTCCATTTCCTGTAATAAAATGGCCAACCTTACTGTCCTTACCCATGAGGAACTAGATGATTCTAAGTTATGCAGGAAAACTTTCAGAGTATTGATGTTCAAATGTACAAATGGCAGATGGAAGAATCTTTCTTCCACAAATTACCTGCAATATAACCAAAGCAGCTTCATGTTTTCAGTAAAAAAAAAAAATGAAAAATAATTTTTAAATCTAGCTAAAATTCTGCCATATTGCAGGTTACAAAGAAATATTTAAGACAATAAATGTATAATAAATAGGTCATAGCTCAATAGTTTAAAGAACAGAAAGATCCAAAGGCAAATAAAACCTACTATAAAAATTTCCGTACTTTTAGTAAAGAATTTAGTAAGTTAAAAGAAGTACCTCCTTCTGAGAGATTCCAATATTATGAGTCCTAGCGGTAGCTCTCTTCTAAGTAATCTAAGATCCACTCTGGACAAAACACTTGTCTAGCAAATGTTGATTGGAATGGTTATTATGCTGATGGGTGTGTGGTGGATTTTAGAATGTATAAACTTTTTCTTTCAGTTTGTGCCTAAAATCAGTCTTTCTAACTGAGATGAACTTGAAGATTAATGACTTTAAGGAATTCTGGAAAGAGTAATAAAAAGATTTCTTCTATTTATGTCATGCTTAAGATGCGTTAGCTTCATTTAATTCTAGGTAAAATTTTCTAGTTCCATGTAGCAGATGTTTCTCTTTCCCCATACACTAGAATTTCTCAGCCAACCTCTGATCTCAGCCACCCCTCAGACCTTCCTTGAGGGCAGCCAGCGATGCTCTTCCAGCCTGGGAGGCTTGCAGTGTCTATCTAGTTGCTATTTGGAGCCTTCCACGAGGCTATGGAAATGCCCATAATCCATGTGAAAGTTCAGCAGAGAAGAGCTGGTAGAGGTCCCCAGGTGATTTTCACAGTGTTCTTGTCAGCTTCTTCTCTGACACGGGAGGGATTTTCTGTGCTACTGGGGAAGACTGAGCAGTCAGCCCCTCAAATCCTCAGGGCTCGCCTACGTTGGCCCTCGTTCCCTCCTCGTTCAATATTCTCACTGTAATACTTATTGCCTAAGGAAGCCATGGCCTTGTCTGAGGCTCTGCCTTCAGACAAAAACTGAGCTACTTTCCTATTTTTTTTAATTCTTTCTCCCATCTTAGTTTATTCATTCATGGCTGCACTGATGGAGAACAGGCAACTCAACAGTCTGTGTCTTCATATCTACCCTTTCTAAATCCAAGGTGATGATAAAGTCTTGCAATGGTTTGCTGCTAACAAATTTTCAAAGAATATTAAACAGCCATCTCAAATGAGTGTGATGGCAAGTATTGTGAGATTTCACCAAAAAATAAGGGATTTTTGTAATTTTCCATTGCCTCTTTGATAGCTGTTCTGCCATTATCTGGAAGTAGGATGCTGATTTATCTCACAATACACTAGACAAATACATGTGCTCATATATAGCACAGCTGCTAACACGCAAGGTCAATTCTGGTAGAAGACATTGAAAAGACTTCACAGTGGACATGCTACAGGATAATTCTGATGGTTTCAGTGTGACAGTGGGACTCGTATGATGTTATTACTTATTTCAGGTAGCTTCTATTCTATCATATCAGGTCCTGGCGACATCAGGACATTCTAATTAAACAAGCGTCCAAGAAAACAATATAAACTATCACATAATTTATATAAATTATTATTGTATTTATCTAACAGTAGCCGCTTCATTTTATATTACTTTATTACTTAGTGAAAGTGAGAACTAATTTTTTTCTTTCTCTTCCTTTAAATAAAATGCACTTCCAGCAATATTAATATTGGATCCATTGAGTAAAAGACTAGTCCTAGTTTAAAGAGAGGGATGTAGAATCTAGGAAAGTTACATGATTTTTTTAAGGTTACAAAGCCAGATATTTGGCCAACAGACAGAAACTAATTCCTAGGTCTGCCTGTAAACATTGGAATCTGTGGAAGACAGCGACTTTATCTGTTCACACTACTACATATCAGCCACTTGTCACAGAACCTGACAAATGAAGATTCCCAACAAATCAATGTTCAATAGTTGAACAGAAGTTCAATAAAATCGGCATGCAAATATTAACATTGCTTCCAGAAAACTCTAGGTAGAAAACTCCATCTGTGTGTTTTTAATATTGAATCTAAGAGAGCACTATGAAGCTGTTTCCTATGCATGTTTCTTATACATGGAAGCAAGGATGCAACTGAACAATTGTTTGCATGTGGTCCTCAAAACACAGCATTAGCATTGTCTGAGAACTTGTTAGAAATGTAAATTCAAACACTCTTCCCAAGCTAACCAAATCAAAATCTCCTGGAGTGGGGATTCAGCAATCTGTTTTTTGCCAGGTGATTCTGATACATGCCATATATTAGACCCCTTGACACAGATCGTTACAGAATCACTCCCTGAAGCACTTCTTATAGTACAAAGGTACCAAATATAAATCATACTCATGAAATAAAAATCTAATTAGCAATGCAAACTTTAAAATGCTTATAAAGCATGTGTGCAAATTCTCTTACAACTAAAAAGTTTCTGCGATTAAAATATTAGAATACTGGTGATCCGAAGAGTTAGTAACAGTATCAAACTTCGCAGACAAAACAGGCAAATGGAGCCCTTGCCATCAATCAGAGCACACGTCTCTTCCCTAGTCCAGACTCAGTGACCTCACCCCGCCCCCCCACCCAACACATCCCAAACTCTGACTGTGTACCTAAGTTTGGGATTTATTCAATTTGGTCAGAATGTGGAGGGAACAGTGTTGACTCCACCCGAGGTAAGAATATCATTTTATCTTCAATAATCAGTGAGTCTTTACATATCTCTAACATTTACTAATCTTTTTATTAATAAAGTGTAAATGCCAGTAATAATCTTTTTATTAACAACTCTTTCAGCCACAATTTAGTAACCTTTCTGTTTTTACATATCTTTCTTTGAATTTATTTAAGGACATAAGCTTGCTTTTAATTCAAAGTTATAATATAATTGCATTTCATGCTTGCAGTTGATTAAATTACATGCCCCCAAAATTTCTATTTTATACCCCTAACACTACTGTTTTTCAAGATAGAGCTTTTAAGAAAATAATTAGAATTAACTGAAGTCAAAAGAATGAGATCTTAATCCAGTATGACTAGTGGACTTTATCAGAATGGAAACTAGTGTTCACAAGTCAAAGGACAACAGAGGATATAGTTAGTTAGGATCACCCAAAAGCCAAGGAGAGAGGTTTCAAAAGAAAGCAAACTTGCCATTATTTTGAACTTAAACTTTTAGCTGCAAAAATTGTCCAAAATAAATTTCTGTGTTTTAAACCACCAAGTCTGTGGTATTTGGTTATGGCTGTCTAAGCAGACTAATGCAATACTTACATTTTCCAATTCACTTTAGTTAGAATTTACACTCATCTGTACCAGAAATCATACTATATTTGACGTTTATGCTACTTCCATGGAATTCCCAAACCTATAGGAAGCAAGGCAGAATTAATGAGTGCTTAGTGTCTTAAGAATAATCCTTCAAAAGTACTAACAATTTTAACAATGAACACATGGAAACATCTCAGTAGAGTTTCAAGAAAGACTTGAATAACCGTGGCCTGAAGTAACCTCAAAAGATGAGTAAATGACTGGGTCTGTAACAGGTGAGGGGTTGGTTGTGTAGCGAGTCACAGGGTCAAAAAGCAGCACTGGACATGACCTAGTGCTCATGAAATACTAGGAGGGATTGATGAGCTTGAAGGGAAAGGTCAGGTAGCAGAGTGTCTTGTCTGACATGTGAGAGGTCTTTGATTAATCTTGGTGGTCATGGGGCAGCGCTGTGCCAGGGTTTCTGAACATCAACACGACTGAGATTTGGCATTGAATAATTCTTTATTACAAGAGGAATAAATACAGACTGTTTAGCATTTCTGATCACTATTCTGTCGACGCCAATAGAGCTCCCTGTACACAATAGCCAAAAATGTCTCAAGATATTGTCTCATAACCAATTGGAGAGTTTAGAGTTAATAAATAAATAAATAAATAATGGAAAAGAAAAAAGCTTAAACTTAGTTGAGAAACACTGCCCTAATAGGCTTATAAAATATAAACCTGGAAATAATATGGTTAGATTTGCATTTCATCAAGATTAAGTAGCAGCTCATAGTGCCATGTCTGAAAAAAAAAGAACACCAAAGCCACTGTGCCTGTGTTCAACATAGCAGGCGATTTTCTCTTGTTGCACAAACTTGCTCAAGTTGCTTAGCCTTTATAATCAGGTATTTGCATCCATGAAATGGAAAGTATGGATAATAATACTGTAGATATTTCACAGAATTATTGTTCAATGGTATAACTTACAGATTTTGAGTATTTTGTGCACATTGTGTGTGTGTCACACTCACACACACACACACACACACACACACACACACACACACACACACACATTTATTAATAAAGAGGTGGGGAAAGGGACCTAAAAAACAGTAAAGAGTGTTAGTAGAGTTTGGCAATGAGTTTCGCTAAATCAACAAAAGAACTCTTGACACAAATGGATAAAGAGGGCAAACCAAAGTAAGATGTTTGCTTCAGGTCGAACCGAGAAGCTTTCATCATTTTTTTTTTTTCAGAATTAGGAAGTCATGTCTTCTCTAGATTTCACAGTTATGAACATTGTGTTGTTATAGTTACTCAAGTTTAAATGCTATTATGTGATTGTTACATAAGCGTTGTATATATCCACAAAACTTTATTACTAATATATACCAATAAATATATCATAATTAGAGAATAGAGAACATAAGCATGCCAAGTAATCATCTTTCCCACTAAAGGGAGATTAAATTGTAAGTGTCCCAGATCCTTTGAAATATCAAAGGTATTCCAACAGGGACGGATAATAGAACCCTGGATTCTATGTGTTCTTTTCTTCACTTGTACAGTAGGTAAAATTCAAAAGTTCCCCCAGTCACCCTCACGTTGTAAAAATTCTATTACGTTGTGGTTGGGCAGAACCTGAACATGAGGATGGATCGTTCCCACAATTATGCTATATAGTTATTACAAATAAGGAAAGTTCTAAGTAGATTGAGACTGATCATATTTTTTTCTAATCAGTTGAAAGCAGAGTTTCCTTCCACTGATGACAAATGAAGATACCAGAGACAATAAAAGCCAGAGACTCAGTGTCCTGACTGGCTCTGGAGATGGAGGAGGCCACAGAGAAGACTGAAAACAAATTTTAGAAACTAAGAGGAACAACAAGGTAATGTTGCTTCGGTTCTACAAACATAGACATTCAATCATGCCAAAAGCATAAATGAGCCTGGAAATGAATATTTCTTTTCAACTCCAGATGAGGGACCAGCTCAGCTACTACCTGGAGTTTGGATTTCATATACATAGATTTGAAAGAGGGCAGGACAGCAAGCCAGACTTACCACATGACTTACAGGGTTGTGAGATAATAAACTGATGTTATTTTAAGCTGGTATGTTTGTGATCATTAGTCATACAACATTATAAACAAACAGAACTCCTTGGGAAGCTGATGAATGTTTATCTTAATTGGGATTCTATTAAGAAATGTTCTTGAAAATTATATACACTTGTTATTTACACCTCCATTCTCAAATATATATGTGTAAATCTGTTAGAACTTTTTCAGAAATAATCATACAAACTCTGAGCAATGCCATGAGTAAGACTCATAAGATGACATTAAGGGAAAAAAGAAAAACCAGATACACAAACAAACAAACAAAAATACCTGCACAACTCTACCTCCAGAATATTAAGAAGCAAGTCATTTGAGGAATCCCACGTTGAGGCTTTTGTAGATATGTGGATGCAATTTGAGACCATCATGCTTAATGAAGTGAACCAAATGCAGATTAAAAATCACATGATGTCTGTAACATGAGAAACTCGGGATGCAATCATTCTATAGAACCAAATGGTTGTGATAGGTGGAACTAGGGGGAATAGGACGAGTGTGAGAGGGACCAAAAGAGGGAAGAGAAGTAATTGTCATGTAGATGCAATATATATATATATATATATATATATATATATATATATATATATTCACAGAATATTCAAGTTCAATGCAGCCATTGGGTATTACATACATATAGTAATAAGACTGGGGAAAATAAATCACGTTAAATTGAATTATGATGTTCCTATGATATATATGTGTGTGAGCCAAATATATAAAAAGGACAATAAAATGACTACCAGGAAACTCAAGACAGAGGTTGCCATTGGAAGACAGTAGGAAATAGGACTGAGCATAATAAAAAAATCACAACCTCAGTTGCGATTATGCATATATTTACTTCATAATTATTCACTGACAAGTTGTCTTAGTTACTTATTTTTTGCTGAAACAGAATATTCAACTTCTAAGAGAAGAAAGATACATCTTAGCCCGCACGTTTAGACTGTCTCACACCATGTACTCACGGGCAATGACAGAAGCACTTGGCTGAGGGCTAGCTGGTATAAAGCTCTTCAAGTCATGGAAGGTGGGAATCCACCTGGAGGAAGGGCCAGTCAGTATCTGGAGACTAAGAAAAAGGCCAGAGCTTTCACTGGAAAAGTTCTTACAAAAGCTGTTTCTTCTTTCTTGCTTTTGTTTAGTTCGAGCTGCCAATTGGGTCTCCATTGGGTGTTCTCTCATTTCTGGCTCATAAATCAATCAAATGCACCAGAAAGCTTTTGCCTGAGCATTTCCTAATCTCAACAAGTTGGCATCATTTCTCCAGGATATGCCCCATGTATCCACCCATTCCAGCCAGGCCCCACCTCCCAACAACACAGGGCTCCATGGGTATTCCACTACATCTAAATATGTGAAGCTTTTTGGGAGAGATTTCAGATCAAAACCATGAAACAAGTAAAATTGATTCTTGGCTCTGTGTCCTTTGTATATATGATAAATTTAATTTTTTTTCAAAGCCAGTAAAAAACCTACAGGGCACTGTGATGCTTCATTTTACTTTATTGCACGTAGTCAGAAGCTCATGACAGCATTAGGAAGGAAAGCCAGTGTGAAGCAATGGTAATGAGGGCTGCAAGGCCGGAGCCCTGCAACTTGCACTGTCGGGGTGCCTCTTCTCCAACACCCCTGAGAAATGTAGCTTGAAGCCTCCTTAAGCCCGATGTCCCATGTCCTTTCTAATATACCCTGATCTCCAGAAATAAACTATTTTCTTCCACTGCTATTGATTATTTCCTAATGTGATTTTTCTGAAGGAGTCGTCATCTTTTGAGCAAGAACATAAATTTCCTCTGAAGGAGTTCAGCACTCGTCTGACTCCCCATTTCTGCTATTTTCGTGAATCATTTGATTTGCTCCCTATTCTTTACATCCATCCAAATGGCAGCTAAGATTTTTGCCAAGGATGCTGGTACTAATGCATTCTGCATTATCACTTCCCTGATGTGCTGGCCCTTTTTATATTAATGCGACTGAGCAGAGGCAGTAATAAAGATAAACTGCTCATTGCTTCCTCCCCCCCCCCACACACACACACACCAATCCCCTAGATATTTGGAATAGCCTTGTTTTATTCTATGTGCCTATCATATTTTTCTTCTTTTTAAAAATACTTCAAATTAGAACTTCCTCACCACTAATGGCATTCAGTGTGAGAAGGTCTGAGTTATTTGGCAGGAGGGAGGATGGCTGTCCATTAACCCTGGCATCTGGAGCTGAGATGCAGCTTAGATGAATAGATAAGAGCATAGGATGGTCCATATGGTGGCTATAAAATAAATACAAAAGGACATCCCCATTTGGGGCCTCCCGTTGGAGACTGGGAACTTTTACCCCCCTGTCTTTCATTTCTAAATAAAGACACTTTCCACAAAAGAAAAAGAAAAAATGGAAAGGAATCTTTTTACTTCAATTTATGGATGTGCTGGTATGAAGTTTTAAGAAGATTGAGGAACAAGAGGGAATATCTGAGCTCATGGTAACTGAGAAGGATGAACACGTTCTGATTGAAACTCAACTCTGACTTGATGCCCACTGTCCTAGTCAGTACAAGTGCTCTTTATGCCTACCTGTAAGTGCGTTTACTGAGGTTTTTTAGAGTCCTTCTAATGACACTAATTTGTCTTAATCTCTTTCCCACACACATGATATATACACACTAAATAATTTCTCAGAACTTCTTTCTTTCCTGAGAATTTCCAACTATGTCAACACATAGCTCTCTCTTTAAGCTCTTATCATTTTAGAACTGTATGTCATTATGCCATTTCATTTGTATCGGATCATGCTACACTTATATAAATAATCTGCTCCATGAGAGGCAAAATATTTCTCTTTATTATGTGTATTATTTGAAAACATCTAGGGAAGCCGCAGAAGATGAGACCATTAGGTTTCCAAAAGATCATTTCTTAAAGGGGGAAAATTTCATCCAACCTTGACATTATAAATTATAAAAACTCAAGGAAATCGTAATGAGCCAAGTGATTCCTGGTATATATAATAGCGGGGTACTTAATAGATAGTCAAGAATGGCTTTTTAATATAATTGATTTGTTAATATCAGAAAAGAACATGACTAACTATTCCCAGAAACACACAAAAGGCAGAGTTTGATATCTAGACAGACAGTTGGAAGGAAAGAATGATAAAATTGATCTAAAATCAAATGAGTTAGAAATAATCCTCATTTTAGCAGTGGCTGACTTTCCGCCCTATGACAAAGCATGTATTTAACGTCTATTCCTGTTTTATATGATGTATCTCATTCGATTTGTTCAAAAGTTCTAAAAAGTAAGCATCCTAATTATTTTAATTCTCTATCAAGACAAGACTTAGAGAAGTTTTATTGGCTTTCCATTCCTTCTGTTATATGTAGTCACAGACACAGTAGCTCAGAAAGTGAACTTATCTGGTACTACAGAAAGTCATGTTAAAAATTGGTTTCACTCTCAAAATCAAGGTTTCCGCAGGCCACTGCTCAGGAGGTTCTAAAGAAAAGTTCATTTGCTTGCTTTTTACCTCTAGCGAGCTGTACTCCGATTTTTACCTGAGAAAGGCCGTTCCAGATCAGTAGCGCAGCTTCTCTCTCTTTTGCTTTTGCTGTTGCATCTCCTTCTCTGACTCTAACCCTTGTGATTAGATTGGTCCCACCCACATCATCTGCAATAACTTCTTCATATCAGGACCCTGAATTTTACTCCATCTACAAAGAACCTTTATTATTCCAGGTGATAGTATAATCACAGGTCTGTGGATAAGAACAAAAGTAAATTTCAAAGTCATTGTCCTGTTCACACAGAAATTAAGAAACTTGCTTAAGAATCTCAGAAATGAATTGTGTTCCTAATTGCTGTAGTATGTTTATTTCTCTCATCTCCACCACCATTCTCATGTATTCCTTATTTTCTTAATTAGTCCTAATAAAGAGAGAATGTTATCAAAATAAAAATCAAGAAATTCAAACCGTATATCCTATGACCAGCACAGTGACATGAAATCTCTTAATGACACTCTCATACAAATGGAATAGTCAATTGACCTATAGCAGATGTCCATGGTTGCAAAAGTGAGACTCATTTAACTTTGAAAAAAAAAACCATTTCTCACATACAGAGACAATACTATTCAGTCCTGACAGTGAGAAAGAGCATCTCTGAGCAACTTATTTGAATTCATGTGCTCCAAGACATGCAGGAAAAATGGAAAGAAGTTCTGAAACCCCGGGGTTTTGACAACTGAATATATGAGAAAATGAGGGAGAAAGGCAAATAGACAGAGGGCGAGTAGGAAGGCAGGCAGACCACACCAGTTTCTTCAACCGTACCATTCGCTAAGCTGCCTGCAGCCCAGTGAATTAAGCTAGCAGTGAATAGACATGGCGTGGGACATGCTGGGACAAAATACCTGGCATCCACAACCTGAATGAGATGCTTACTTTGGTTCATGGTTTCAGAAATTTCACTTCATGGTCAGCTAGCTCCAAGGCAGAGGAGAAAAAGTGGAAGGGTGTGGTGGAAAAAAAATACCTCATCTTGTGGTAGCCAACAGAGAGAGTGAGAAAAGAGAAGCCAGAGACGACAACACGTCCTCTAAGGTCATTTCCCCCCAGTCACGATGTCTTCCAACCAGACATGATCTCCAAATTATGAGAGTCCGCAATAAATTCATCAATGGAATAGTCTACTAATTAGTGTACCACCATGTGCCCCTATGTGCAGAAGCTATTTGGGAGACATTTAAGATCTGCATCTTAATGAGCTATAAAAGAAAAGAGAAATAAAACCTGTAGAACACTCCCTTGGATGGTAGACAGTATTATGCTAGTTAGCAAAAAGACACTAACCACATGAATATCTAAACCATGTTTCTTAAACTGCAGGCAACAATGTTTTCACTGAGATTTTCAATATAGGTTATTTTCAGTGCAAGTCAGAAAACATTTTAGCATATTATACGAAAATCTCACCAGTTTTAAAATCTGAAAATCTTTTCAGTTTTAAATTCTGAATAAAAGCCATACTTCATGTACTAATTCCTCAAGTTGCATCTGACTGCTGTGTGTCACAAATACAAACCAATCAAATGAATAACCTTTCATGGAAAAGTATTAAAAAACAAATTTATTTTAACATATGTCTTTCAAAGAAAAGAAAAATAATAGTATGTAGGATGGACAACAGAAGCAGATATCACAAGGCTGAAAAATAATAATATGTACTCATATTCATAAATTCATATACTGAAAATAATAATATGTACTCATAGTAATAAGTTCATATACTCAGAACTTCACACAAGCAGCTTTCGTAAGTAGGCAGCCTGGGATGCAGTAACACTCTCAGTGATCCTTCCCATCAGTATGAATCCTGGGACCACCGGTGTGAAGTACAGTAGAAGTGAACGGAGGTGGTGCCCTACTCGCAGCCAGCCCACCAGAGCTCACCGTGAGGCCTCCTGGCACGGATTCCTCACTCACTCCAATCATAAGATATGTTATGTGTGCTTAGAGATATAAAATGTTCTTTTCTGATTTTGATCATCTTGGCAAATAGATTTTTTTAAATAATTTTATTTTTCACCTTTCTCTGAAGATTTCAATATGTAGACAGATTTAACTGAGTCGTCCTCTTTTTAATCTCAGAGACTTAACCAGCCGAAATCAATATTTATTCCTATTCCTTGAAATATTTTTATCCTAAAAATTTCTATAATTATGTATGTAGTAGCATGGACAGCTTAGCTCGGTCATTGAGACTGACAGGCACCCTCCAAGAATAGGGCTCTGATTTTTTCTCTCACACTAAAGTACAGCCCAAGTTGATTCCAGAAACAGTTGAAAGTTGTCATCGTTATTTTTTTGGAAAGAAGCGCAAATAAAACGTCTTTCTACAGTGTCAATGCATCAGTTCAAAGAACCTTTATCATGTCATATTTTTAAAAGTGTTTCTCTGATATACAACCTCATCATGGATTAAAAAATTATTTTTCTTTTAATTTCTCAAGTTTAACTAGGCCCATGTCGCTGATCTCGGCAAATGCTACCACAATTCCTCCAATTAATTGAGCTATCTATTACTGTCTGAGTTGTTCATCAGTGAAAAAGGATACATATTCTGTATTTTGATGTAATTTTTCTTAGTCCTTTACAACTAATTGTACTGTGATGGAGCGGGTTCAGTGAAGAAGACCAAAGATCCAGTAGTCAGTTATGAAAATGAATACCAATATTACATGGCTACATTTTAATAAGGAAAGAATAACCATTCAATACGGCATAAATCTTTAATAAAAAAGAAAGAAAGAAAGAAACCCAACAAAATAGTTCCCATCGTTGGCTTTCAAAATTGACCAGCTCCTCTTATAAATCAGAGAAGTAGACAACTACTGAGTGCTCTAAATTAAAGACTCAAGAGAAAGGCATACTTTGATGATATTTCACTATCCAAGAAGCATTTAAGTGTTTATTCATTCATTCAATGAATCGGTCAGATTTCACATTGCTGGGGGAAATGCCTGATGTACACAACCTAAGGGACAGTATGGTTTATTTTGATCAGGGTTTCAGAGTTTTGAGTCCATTTTGGGCGGGCTCCAAGACAGGAACCTCATGATAGAAGGGTGTGATGGAGCAAAGCTGCTCGCTCCACGGTGACCAGAAAGCAGAGGACAATACCAGCGAGGAAACGGCAAGGAAACCTGTGCAGTCCCCAAGGAGCACCCGGAAGTGTACTTTACTCATATGCTCTCTTATTCAATTAAGTTGACAATCAGGGTTAAGACTGAGACTTGTTGTGGGACGCTTCCTATTTCAGACACGTAAGACTCCATCGTGGGCAAAACACACACACCTTGGATTCTTGCCTGCCTCAAGACCGTAAATAGCAATTAAGTGTAGAAGTAGTAATGCCTTGCGTGATAATCAGGAATTAATTGAGGGAAGACGTAATCTCTGAATTTTGTTTAAAAGAATAACAATAAAAACTGGAGGGGAGTAGAAAGAAGCATAAATGAGCAGGAACGTGGGGCAATGATGAGCAGGACTTCCAGTGGGTCAGACCCTTCAGTGCCATGCCTATTCCCTGGGAACAAAGTGAATCAGCCAAAGTGGCTTACACCAGAGGGATAGATGGAGCACAGTTCAGTGTGCGTCTGGGTGGCTCTGGGCCCTTACCTGCTCGGATCTGGTGTTCTCCTGCGCTGTTTCCCAGCTGCCAAAAACAAAGTAGCTTAGTTCTGCCACATTCTTCTGCCATATGACTCTGCTTCAGGGCCAAAAAGCTATGGGCTAAAGCCTTGAGCAAATTAAATCTCTCCTTTAATTTGTGGCTACTGGGTATTGTTTTTCGTCGCAGTAAGGCTAATACAATAAGGTCCTACACACACTTGTCTGTAACTAATCACAATTTAATAGAAATAAATAAGTAAAAACAACTTTATTGCCAAATGTTGTAAGACATCACCAATAGAGCTAAGCCTTCCAAGGGGCTAAGTGGTGCTAAGCAAAGTCCAGTTCGCACAGAGAAAAGGCACATTCACCTCTTAAGAGTGGGGTTTAAATGAAGCAGCTTTCCAGCCTCTGCATGTGCCTCCACCATCATTAGCTGTCCATGAATGAATTGGTATAAAAAATAACAAATTTATTGAAACCAAAATATCATGAATCATTAAATTATCTCTAGCTTTTCCTTCTTACCAAGTTAACTAGTCCCTTTTATAAAGAACACAACTAATACACAGCTCATGAGGGAATGATTTGCATGCATTGAATACCTTAATAAATACTCACAATCATTTATAGCCCAGTAGCTTATAGTCTTAATCAATCAGAGATAATTTCTAGGGCCTCAAGAAAGCAACACGGCAATATTACTAGAGACTATAGGATTTATTTGGTCTTTCGACTTTGTTTATAGACTGAATAAACGCATGTTGCATACTGTCTTTAATATGTGTATATAAATATATATATACACATATATATGATTGATAAGTTCATTCAGAATCTCTGTCATAGTTACAATAGTCATTGCAAATTTTTTTGTTAACAAATAATAAAAACATAAATATTATCCCAAGAGTAGCTAATAGGTTGTCTGAATAAATACCCCCATATTGAAAACACAAACATTGACAAAGATGTTTCCATACTGAACTCTAACCACAGAAAGGTTGCACCATCACTTTGTTACTCTACCAATAGAGAATGCAAAAATGAAATAAGTATTGTGAGGCTGCATTTTTAAAATTCAGTTATCTCATCAGGGCTTGGATTTAATTTCAAATGCCTGACACGGGGTATCCGAAAGACTTGTCAGCACTCACACTGGTACCTGTCTTGGTTACTTTCTTGTTGCTGAGAAAAAAAATGTCTGACATCCAGAACTTAAGAAAGGAAAGATTTATTTAGCTCACGGTTTCAGAAGGTCTCACACAATTCATTCGTGGACAGCTGGTAATGTGGAGGCACACGACAGAGGCTGCAGAGTTGCTTACAGCATTGGAGACAGAAGCCAAGTAAAACCGAGGCAAGTAAAGAGAAGGCAAGTTGATAGCTGGAGACTTAGGCAAGCTCTAGAAATTTCTCAAAAGGTGGCTGTTAACAATGTTTCTTCCTTTTTATGTATTGAGTTCTAGGTAGCATTTGGGTACCACAAGGGGTGGGTGCTGCTCCCTCACTTCCTGGTCCCAAAGTCAATAACACAAACATGGCCGCCTTCTCTCTCAATCTCACCAAGTTGACACAATGCTTCAGAGTCAGATCCAAGCATCCATCCCTTCCAGCCAAGCCCTGCCTTCCAACGAAGTTCCACAGCTCTCCCACTACATCCAACTACATCAGGCTTTTGGACCCAAACCACACAGTGATTTTGGTGTCTCACATTCTCATTGGTTTGTGATCTTCAAATCAAGGTTTAGTCTGACACCGCCTTGTGAGGGTGTAGCTACCCCCACCTGTAAGTTGCTCCTTCCCTTGAATAAGGAGAATCAGTGAAGAGGAGATTCTGACACCTGAAATTTACAATGATGATTCTACTTTGAGAAAATGAGTTACAATAAATGGAAAAAGAATAAAAATATAGATAAGGCCAACTCAATCATTAAGTTATTAAAATAGTAAGAGATCCACATCTGAACCTTTCCAATGAAGAGCTAATACTACTTTTTTAGAGAGACATTTGATATGAAGCAGTGCTATGGTTTGAACGTGCCTTGAGAGTGCCCCACATGCCCCGTGCCAATGGTGTCTTTGTCTGAGGGTGACACTATTAGAAAGGGAGGTTAGTAAAGCCTGTGGGGATTGCAGACAAATAGGAAGTCCTTAGGTCACTAGAGGTACATACTGTTACCATTACTATCTGCCATGATGTAGCACTGAGCTGGAAAACAGAGCTGATGTTGTCACCGTGAACTTGAACCTCCACAACTGAGCTCGAGAAACCTCTCTTTACTTCTAACGTATTCTGTCTCAAGTATTTTATGGTAGTAAAATGAATCATACTAAAATCATAAGGAATTATGACATGATAGGAACTGAGCGAAAGGAAGCAGCAAATGGAAACAGTAAAACTTCGTCCAATGTTTTATGAAAAATATGAAAGAAAAATGTTAAAAGTCTTTAAGAATAGAGTCCAATATGTTTTGTTTTGGAGACTAAATCTTGTCAATAAAAAACACTAAGTTGTACTTAGTCCTCCAACCCACATTCTACCGACTCTCATTCTCTTCAGCTCTAAATTGGAAAGAAAATTAAAGTGTTAGAAATTTAAAGAAAAAAAAAAAACCCTTCTCTTCCTCCACGGGTGGCCTGAGAGCAAATGTGGATTTTCAGCAGGGAAGTAAAACATATTAATCTGTCAAGAGTCAGCAGGAGACCCAGGGATGGTGTGTGTGATGTTATCATGTGACCCCTGGAATCTTACCTCCTCAGAAACTAGCATAGCAATTATAGCAAATAATTACTTTCAGAAACAAAGCTTCTTTTGGCAAGTCAGAGTTAATTTTTTTTCATTTGACATTTCTTACTACTATAGTGCACATTGCAAAGGGGAAAGAAATAGCATGAATTACAATCAAAAATAAAACATTGGACTGAAATTTTAAAAAATATTTGACAAATCTATACTTAAGAAATATTCAAGTAGTACAGGATAATGTTTCTGCCTGTGTTAAATGAAGCTTTCAAATTCTCACAAAGAAAACTGCAAAATACTATAACTTCCTAAAGTGAGGCTTAGATATAAAAGAGAAATCCCAGAAGATACAAATCAGGTAGTCTTCAATATAAAAAATTGTGACCTAAAGTGCTAGTACATGCATCTGATGTCCTGTTAAGTTACTTTTTTCATTGCTGTGAAATAATACTGGGCACTCACAACTTAAAAGGGGGAAAGTTTATTATACTTTACTGCTTAGAGATTTCAGTTTATCTGTGGTCTGCTAGCAATGGTGGCCTGGTAGAAGTGGCTGATGGAGAACAGCAGTGGCTCAGGACCTCTCACGGGGAAAATGCTGGCTCAGGGAGACGCCAGGGCAAGAGCACACCCACCCAGCCTCATCCTCAGGGTTTCTTACACTCCCGACGTTCTGCCATACTCTCAGTAATCCACGACATTCTCAGTAAGCAACATTTCTATCAGCATGTGGGTCTTAGGAGCTCTGGCCAGAACCTCCCATCAAGCTCACTTCACAGCATTCTAAGACATCTTAGAATATTTTATTTTCAACTTCTCTGGAAAATCAGTTTCAAGAACTTCCCAACCCCATGCTCAGGTAAGGCTGCAGCAACGACAACACTTCTTAGGCACCAATTTCTATAGTCATTTGTTAGTGTTTTCGGAAAAACAAAAGTAACAGAAACTACATATAGATATGGATTTATTAAGTTGGCTTACAAGGGCAAGGAGAGGGTCCAAAATGGCCGCATGCGTTTGGGAGAGCTGGACAGCTCAGTAGGCGCTCAGACCTGAGGTAAAAGAACGCCAGCCCAAGGCTGCGTGGTAGCCAATACAAGTCTGTGCCATGGATGAACGTCCAAAGGTGTTGGCGAAGACCTGAAGTGTAAATCTGTGCTGGAGATCAGCAATGCAAAGACTGAAGTGAGTCAGTATCTAGAAACAATGGTGAAGGCTGAGGTTCTCTAGAAGCGACCGTAATAACCGTCCTTTTTAGTCAGACCAAGCTGTCAGTTCATTGGCTGCACATCCCACATCCAGGGTCTTCTTCCTTCATTTTGCTGGTCCATAAGTGAATAACTCATACCCAGGTCTCAACCCCGAAGAGTTTACTGAGAATTTCCTAATCTCCTCAAGTTGATGTATTGCCTTGAAAGGTCATAATTCCCATGTTTCTCACTGTCAGGTACAAAACCAAGTTCAGATGCTGCCTGGTGTTGCCAGATGTCAGCTCTGGCAGAGCTGAGGGCTCAAGGATGCCAGTTCAGATTCAACCAGCCTGGAGAGAAAGTGAGACAGTATAGAAATTGAGACACACTTCCAGCTTGAGTCTGATGGCAAGAAGTGAAGTCACTGTTTACTTCTGTGTCCCCATCTGCTTTCTCTGCGCTTCTCTTCTTTCTTCCTCTTTTTTTTTCCTTCCCACTTGTTTGCATATGTGTAGTTCAGTTATTAGAAAGTTTTGCACGGTAGTGTCTTAGTGCCAGTCAATTAGGAAGCAAAGTCATTATGGATTGCATCAATTACATAAGACAACCAGGAAGACTCTACAAGGCAGTCAGGAAGTGCTGAGTTAGTGAGTGGGCAGCAACAGTCATGGTGAAATTTAGAATCAGGTTATTATCTGGAGCTGCTAAGAACAGTTTCAGGTAAGGTAGCTAGTACGTGAGAAGCCAGGGTCATTCTCTATCTAAGTTGTTTAAACATTGCTTCATTTTAGACACCATTTTTTTCTGTCTTCCCACTTATGATTAAAATCTTTTATTTCTGGGTACAGAAATTGAGTAAAAAAACCTTTTCTGATGTCCATGGTGTACTCCATAACCAATTTGCAAGTCTCTGCTCTTTATGGGACGTGGCTGCTGCTAGTAAGGAAAGACTTAGAACTAAGAAAGCAAGTTTCTATTTAGAGCAAGAATTTATATAATGATTAGATGCATCTTGAAAAAAAATCCAACATATTACATTCGTGATACGTTGAAGTGAGTTTAAAAGATGAGTCAGGGAACATAATAATAATTTATTATGCTCTTTTTACAAGAAATGCCTTCCAAGATCTGGAGCAATTTCTTGCAAATGAGCTTTAGAATGCTATCTACTCATCACTTGAGAAGAACATTTAAATAATAATAGCATGTCTTAGAATAAAGGAAATGATCCAAGATCCTTGTCTGCTAACATAGAATTATTTCAACATAACAGTTCATCTTCATCTGAAATGTCCTAATTTCTCTTGAAGAAAATTTTAGAATAGTGTTCTTCTCTATCCTTCCATTAAAGTATACATCAGCTTTTTTAAAAAGACTAATGACAGGTAAATGAGCAACAAAGTCAGAGGTAACACTAGAATCATCGAGATGCCTACAGAGTTCAGACAAAAACTTTTTCAGAAAATATAACCAGGGCACATTCCCACTCACGTGTTAGGCAAGACATACAATGTAGCCCTAAGCTAAAAGATAAATACCTCATAAGGAATGACAATTAGTTTGTGATATATGTAAAATAATAAATAAAGCAGCTATCTCTCTGTTAATTAGTGAGAAATACAATAGATAAATTTCTAGTAAAGTGGAGTAGAAATATGTTATTTCAACATAAGCTGTGTCTACTGAGCTCACCAAATCAAAAATTACATTGGTAAGCTTGGCATTTTCCATTGCTTCCACTTTATCCAAGCATGAAGCCATGGGTCTTCTGCAGGTGAGCATCTTTAAGTTGTATTAATGACCAAATTAAAGCAACTGTTAAAGCACTAAAACCCATAACTTGGTGTTTAGCATGAACAATTGATCAAGCAGACGGAATTTCTAGTAAAAACAAAAAGAATAAAAGGGATCAATGTTTAGAAGACAAAAATAATGGCCTTTACACTTGGGAAAAAAAGCTACTTCATGGAAATTATTAGATGGGTTGATCTCTTGAAGGTATAAGGGAAGTCAGGGTCCAAAGCAGTAAAACAAGTTGCTTCAGGATGAGTAGACAAATTAATAGTAGTTTAAGCAATCACTGTAAAATAAGTGATTATCTGGAGACCATGCAGCACCGAGTATTCAGGAGTAAAATAGGTAATAGAAAAGAGATAAACAAAGTGAATGTCAGACATCAAATAGAACCAAAACAAAGGAAAGGGAAAAACCAAAACAGTGTTTGCAGCAATACATGGGCATTCATCATTTCCAAGGGAAGCTTCCAGCTGCTGATGGGTTAAGTTGAAGACAGAACAGAAAAAAAGATCATGAAAAATAATGCCAGAGACAGAGACAAAAGGACCAAGGGAAGACACTCTCTGAATGGCTACAAGTCAAGGAAATGTTGAGCGTACTAGTTTTAAATAAAAACAAGACTTAAACTTCTGTAGAAAAGAAAAATGGCAGCAAAATTGATTTAACATGAACTTGCTTTACTTGTTTTAGAAATGAAACAACTGTTAGAAATGACCTTACTAGAAAAATGGAACAGGTAAAGCATTTGAAATGGGATGATTCTAGATCCCTCTGTCATAAAACATACACTTTAAGCCAAAATGAAGATCCTCACTGACTACAACCAAATATATTACAAACGTGGGTCCAATGAGAAGCAGAAAGTCTTGTAAGCCAATAGACTTTATCATTTTCAAACCACAAGTCACCCCAAAACTTGATGGTTTAAAACAGTTATATTTATTAGAATTCATGTGGTTTTGTATCAAAAAGCCCATAGAAATCATAAATTTTAAGGAAATAAAAAAATATAAAGCCAAAGAAAAATAGATTATGCTTTGTTCATATGATCTGATTCTTACATGGTTAAAAAGAGACAAAGTTTACATATAGGAATTAACAGAAAAAAAAACCTTCAAAAACATTGTCTGAAGAAAATACCTAAGCTAGAAAAGAACAATTATTTTATAGTATAATTCATAAATTTAAAACATAAAAACCTCAAATGTTATTTCAGAATACATGCATACGTAATGAATGTGTGAACATATTCTTTCATAAACAACAAAGATTATTTCTGAAGAGAATGAGGTGGAAACGGAAGAGTAGATAAATGAGCAAAGGGCGCCAAATGCTTCTGTAATATTTAATTAAACTATCAAAAAGCTGAATGACAAAGTATTAAGATTAAACAAAGTTGGGGAATGGTGGATATTCATTATGGTTTTCACTATATTTTTCTCTGAGTGTAAAGCATTTCATAAATAATAATCTGTCATGAGTGAAGAAATTCTTTCCTCAGAACGAGTACTATTGACAGGTGAAGGAGAGGCTTAATTAAATCTGTTAAAGATGCGCTTATTAAAGGTGGCATGTTTTCTACTCAAACTGGCAGTATTCTTGATTTAGGCACAGCTATTGTTTGTTCAGTAATACTCAAACATGACAGAGTTTTTCAACAGAATTTTAAGATGTATAGATGGCTTAAAATCAAGTACTGTAGAAAATGGTTTCCAGGCTGCTGCAGATGTCCTCAGTTTAAATAATATCTTAATGAAAAATTGTGTGTGCCTGGAGCAAGAAAACGATGGTTGAATGCATTTGCTGCATGGCTTTGAAATAAATAAATAATTCTGCCTTTCCCCGAGCCTGTGTGTGTGTGTGTGTGTGTGTGTGTGTGTGTGTGTGTGTGTGTGTGTGTGTGTGTTTCAGGCAGCTTTCTGAACTTAAATGCAGCTATAATCTACAAGAATGTTTGATATGAGGTAAAATACTGTCATCTGTACAATTTTGTGTGAATATTGATAAAATGCAATGGTTAATCAAGATCACTGAAAAAACAAGATTATGTTCTAAATGCTTAGCTTTGAGAAAACAAGGTATTAAACCACATCCTCCCAAACAGCCTGTCCTCCGTGTCCACAAATTTCTGCATAAGGGGTTGAGTCAATCTCAGATTGAATTGTTAGAAAAAAAATTATATCCATCATGAACATGTAGAGAGTTTTTTTTTCCCTGTCACCGTTCTCTAAACAATACAACTATTTACACTGCATTTTTATTTTATTGTGTTAAAGTTGTAATTATCAATAGTGTAGAATTGGTTTAAAGTTTATGGGAGATTGTGCATAGTTAACATGCAAATGTTACAATCTTTTCTGTAAGGATTTTAGCATGTGGATCTTGATAACCACATGAGGTCTTGGAGCCAATATCCCACAAAGAACAAGGGTCAATTGTATTCTTTATGTCATATAGAAGCTTTAAATATAGAACATTCTACTAATTCTTAAAAAGCGTTTATTTCTTTGAGACTGCTCTTAAACATATGTATAAACACTAAGTATAAAAGGCAGAGTATGAGTGGCTCATGGTGAAAGGAGGCCTTCCCAAATCTCTTCTACTGGCTTGTCCCTGTTGTGAAAATTCTCTCTAGCAGCAAGCATCTTTGCAATTGGTTGTGGCAGACTGAGAAGTTTCCTTAGAAGAAATGCTTCCCAATAGGAAAAAAATAAGCAAAGTTTAATGAAACAAGGAAAACGAACATTGCTTTAGAAAGGACATCAACAAAGACGAGGACATAAATAACCACTGAGAGTACAATGTATCAGGGGAAAATATGTCAGAGGTGTTTATTGCATTGAAGGAGCAATATTTTTATAAGTTACTTCTGCTTCAAAAGAAGAGGGCTAATTATCTCCAAGGTGGCCATAATTCTAGCAGAAAATAGTACTTTCGATATGAAACTACAAGACTTTAGATAGAGATAGGAAATTTCTTAAGCTTCTCTATGAGAAAAGTTTAGAAGTACAGAGCGGAAAAATGTCAGCAGAGACTGGAGAGCAGCAGAGGAGGGAAGGTCAGCTGGATCACAGGCACTTGGAAGTGACATCTAAAATCAGAAGGTGAAAGCTCTCATCTCATCGTATTGACACAAACAAGTTGGCGCTAAGAGAATATTGACCCTACTATTCACATCACAAAAGCCACTTTGCCAGAAAGATGTTGCAGCACTTCGCTTCTCAGCAGTCCTCTTTCAAGTACCTCTCTTTTGGTTATCCTGCCACCAAGTCTGAATGCCCTGAATGAACCCTGCGGCTCTCACTGTATCTGAAGCCACACTAAACACATCACTCCAGCAAAGGCTTATATTCCTCTCACTTATAAAAAGCTAATAGTTTTTAATTATCAAAATTGACAGTGGTGTTTAATTACATTAAGTTCAAGCAGTCTTTATTTGTGTTAAAATGAATATTTCTGGCAAATATTATAATTATAACAAGTTGATAATGACTAGCAATGAATACATTAAAATATTAAAACATGTGATTATAGAAAATTTTAAGTAAAGTCAATTTGGGGCAAAATTCGGAAAATTTGACTAGGGAAATTAAAGTTATTATTAAACACAAGAGTCTCAAAAAGAAAGCAAAAAGTTGTGACTGACCAAGTGTGATATGGATGAGCACACTGACTTCTAAGATCAGTTTTTCTTTCTATTTTCTTTTTTGCAGCAGGGTCTTGCTCTGTAGTTGAAGCTGCTCCTAAATTCACCACGTAGTCCATCTATTGATGTTTAACATAAAAACCCTTCTCTTTCTTTAAACTATTGAGTAAAATGAGAAAAATTAAAATAATATAATTGGGCTACTTAAAAATCATTTATAATTCCATTTGATTTTTAATGCACTTTATTAAAGAACAATTTTAAGAAATATTGCTTGATACTAAATGATTCTGACAAGATGTCTTTATTCCACAGATTCTCAGAAACTCTGAGAACCAAATATTCTCTATCAAGTAGAGATTATGAAGACATTTTGCCAATTAGTAATTCTTAGTTGATGGTATAAAGGATGGAAAGGTAAGAAAAGAACATCAAAAGATGGACATACTTAATACCTTTAAAGTGAATTCCAATGTTACTTTTATACACCAATTACCATGCTATCACTTTAAATCTAGTATAATCTACCACATCTTCGAGTATTTTCTATGAGTGATATGTTGGATAATTTGAAAATGTGAATAATGTTTCTTATTTGAACGGATTATAGGTGTGACAGTTGAAGAAAGTGAGAAATAAGTAGATTAATTTCAGAGCAAACTAGAAATTAGAATTAGAAGAGACTGTGAGAATGTACACTCTGGGAATTCACAGAAACGTTAGCAAAGGCACTGCATTTCTTAGTGGACTTAAAACAGGGGGTGCAAATCAATTTTATATGCATCTCAAAGGAGAGAGTAACCACTAATGATGTCATGATTATAGTTAGGACCAAGAAAATCTATCTACTTTCCAGAGTAGACCTAATGGACTCCAAAAATATAACTATAAAAATAAATAATAACCCCATTTTGTAAATGTTACTTATAGCATAGCTACTCTGGAAGGAAAAATTATAGATATCTCTATATAACTAAGTCATTTTTCCATGTCCCAGTGGAAAAATATTATAAATATGGAAGAGTTTTACATTTTCTGAAATAATTAAAATTTTACCACTGAGAGCCCAACCCATTTGAGAGCCATAAATAAGCCGAGTGGCTACATAATCTTTATGTTCAGGAAGAGCTGTAACCCAAAACAGAATCCTAATAAGTTGGTATTTCCTCTTATGAAAGAGCAATACTCAGGCTTACTAATACTCAGTACCCAGCTCTCTGATGTTCCCTTAATAATACAGATGATGGAGAACATCTCCTTCATTTTTAGGTTAAATGACTGCCATGATTAGAGTCACAAGTCTCACACCACATTCTAGGATAAAAATGTCATTTGTTTTTAAAGAAGACCTCTCTTTGATCTGCTAGGTATATATATATATATATACATATATATGTGTATGCATACATACATATGAATAATATATATGAATACATATACATGTACATATATACATATATACATATATATGTATATATATATATATACATACATATGAATAAAATTTTAAGACAAGGAGATTTGCACTTAGCCTATCATTTTAAATAGATTCTCTTATCAGAGCATGACCCAAGGGACATTATGAGATGCTTTAATTAATTATTAGTATTTTCTTCTCAAAGAACTCTTTATTTTATAAATATTTCTGTTTGGAATACACATCTTTTGAGGTAAGAACATGCATTCATATTTTGAGGGCCACCTGAGGGTGGCAGTGGCACATTGTTGAAGGTGGCAGATATTTACATTTTCGCACCTTTCCTGACCAGGTGACCAGACAAAGGTGGAAAGGGGGAGAAGGGATAAAGGTAATGACTTTGTGATGAACTTGGCCCTGTGCCGACACCTTAGACTTTATAGGGATGACTGTGCACCCTGCCAAAAAAAAAGGCAAGGGGAGGGACCTGCGACCTAGGGATTTAAGTCAGTATGCACTATGTTTTCGGTGTGCCTCTCTCCGCTTGAACGTGGAGAGGTCACCCGTTTTGCAAAAGGATAATTAAGGCCTCATACTCTGTCCTCCGTGCCTCCCATATCCATCCTTGTTTGGCCAGGTGAATTCCTGCGAGCCGTTTCAAACAATATTAACAATTAAGATCCAATTTTGCCCCAAGAGGTAGATAATCTGGACATTCCTGTTACCTCCTGTACTAGAACAGCAAAATGGTGAGAAATAACAGGCATGAGTTCAGCAAAGATCCAAATTATATTAGGACACAACAAACAGTGTAAGTTAGAATTCAATAACTCCACTGTGGTAAATATATGCTAAAGAAAGAGGATTGACTTATCCAAGAACAGAAAAAGAATTACTCCAGACATTCATAATAAAGGATAAAAATGAGCATGAGGAGGCTAGGAAATTTCCATAAATAAATAAACAAATAAATAAGGTCATTGCCTTGGAATGAAAAAGAAGGAAAGAGGAGAGGAGGAAAGAACTTCAGTGTTTCTTTGAGACAAAGATATGTGGAAATTGAGATGCACAAATCTCAGTGGGTTGCCACCGTAGGGTCTGAGTCCCTCCCCACCAAGAACTCAAGGAAACTTTTAAAAGCTGGGGAGAGATCCTGACAATAGACCCAAATACATAGATGAATGTGAGTAATTATATCTAAAACAAATTTCAAAGTTTCCTATATATTGCAAAATCTCAGTGGTTTTCCACTTCTCATTTTTAGTGCCATCCAAGAAAGGGAACATTCTCTTCCTCAAAGACAGGCATTGTGTGAAATGAGGAGACACAATTAGAGGAGTCAAGCAACCCGGAAGGCACTAGCACATATGAAATTGGAAAGAATGGGGAGGATGGATATGAATTGTAGGCCACAAATTGTCCAAAGCATCATAGAAGAGCTTTGCTGAACCAAAAACTGCCTCGCAAGGTCCAGCAGCCGTTGAAGTAACTGGGTGATTGAAAAGAAAGAAACACGAGTAAGTTGGGCCTAGCAGCACAGGCATGCAGCCCCGTGTCATGGGGAGAGTGAAGCACACAATTGCATTTTCAAGCCCAGCCTGGGCAATTTAGTGACTTGGTGAGACCTTGCCTCAAAGTGAAAAATAAAAAATGGTCAAAGAGTGCAACTCAAGACAAAGGACCTGGGCTCAAGCTCATATTCAGAAAGAGAGAGAGAGAGAGAGAGAGAGAGAGAGAGAGAGAGAGGTCATTGAAAATGAAAGGTCTTTCCCGGGTCATGGAGATGTTATCATCCTGCAAAAATTTCAGAAATAAAGTAATGATATAATTTAAGAGGTGTTACGTTTCCAAAAGATCAGAGATTGATTAATCTCTAAACATTTGGCAGAAAATAACAAATATTCTTTTTATATAATACCAGACTCTTGAAACACATGCATGGAGTTAAGCAATCAGAGAGGTGTGGTACTCCCAAGAATATATAGCTGTGTAAAGATGACGCACTGCTTCCATAACAGGACTGAGTGCTTCCGCAAGCGGTAATCAGGTTTTACTCTTGTCTCGCAAGTGTAAGGGAACCACTAGATCTAAGCCTTTCTTTTTGTTTGACTTCAACTCTTCATGCCTCATTCTTTGATTCTCTTGGCTATACACAAATTACATAAGGGTAGTTATCCAGATTGTAGGGAAGAATACAAACCTAAACCACACTGACTTAAAGTTTTCCAAACCAAAACCCATGTAATTCTGCAAGTAAATATAAGTGCTGTGGTATGGCTAAGAATTAGGAAGTAGAAATCAGCACATTCTCTTGGAAAGCAGTTCTAGTGACTAGAGATTATGAAAATTATCATAAGTGAGTTCAAAGACAAGAAGCATATCAGCATACTGATATCCATAAACCAATCTCTTTAAATGATGATTTTTAATCACGAAGATGGAGCAGGAATCTCTACAACTCTTGACAGATATCTCCTTGAATTTGTGATTAAATTCTCTGATTGATATTAATACTTTACAATTATTCTGCAGCAAAATTTTTACTTCAAGTGTCTGCATTTTATTTTGTAATTATAAGAGAATATTTTATATTTTTTAGAATGTTTTGATCTCTTTTGCTTTAGTCTGAAGGGTCTTGTCTTATATCCACCATGTTTATAATTATTAATTTTTAACTTCCAATAAGCTTTGTGACTCTCTTGCTGTGTTTGAAGATATCTCAACATTGCCCCAAGGATATAACTTGTAATTGAGCACACTATTTTTTGTTTAATTAGTGATAAATAATCTTTGCCTCAGCCATTTATTGGTTAGGGCCAATGATAGAAAAGAAATATCTACCACTGATGCAATTTGACCTTTAACTGTTTTTTTCATATTCCTATAATTAATATAAACCATTTCTTTCAGAATAGTACTAGTTTAGCAAAAAAAAAAAAAAAATCAAAACTTTAGTGATTGACCTTGCTTGTTCTTACTAAATCTATTTTGTTTATTGATTGACTTTTCAATGTTATATATAATCAGAGATTTTCTTTTTTCTCATTTTTTATTAGTGTACATGTGCAGTACACAATGGTTACACTGAGCTTGAGTATTTTGTGCACATATGTCATGTTAACATTACAGTCCCTTTCTCTTCCTATTTTGCCCACGCTGCACCCTCCTGCACCCCCTGTTTCCCAACGTTATACCCATTTGGTTCAGATTTATGGGAAGGAACAGGAAGCAAGTGGAACTGTAGGAAAAATGTTGGTTACAGCAGTGGGAGAAAGCATTATATTCAAAGCAGGACTGAACAGGACAGGACTTGGCTTGAGTCATTCACAAGAGAGGTGCTAGGTACAATTTCAGTAAGGGCAGATAACAGAAGGAGATACCAAGAAACACACACACACACAAAGAAACTAATCCACTCTTAGGTTACACTAACTTAAGGATAGTATCAAGTGCGGAAGGGTAACATCTCCAAACTCTTCTGACCAGATCTTCTTAAAGTATGCTCAGCGCTAAGTCCCTAAGTCATTTTACAGTGTTGATGTACGACAGGAAAATAATTTGACTTTACTTCCTGTGTGCCAGCCACTGGTCTACACATTTGTACAAATCACCTGGAATATAATGCTTAAACTGAAAGGCTAACAGAGGTGCTACTTTTCTACTTTTGATACAGGTAAACTCTAAGTTGTTAAGTACAGAACCTGTAACTAAACTGACATTTACTGTCTGAAGCCATGTAACTACTTTATTTTAATACTGAAAGATTAAAGCAAGTCATATGTCTATACATGAGAGAATGATTAAAATGGCATTATAAATACATATGACAGACACATCAACATAGTCTTCTTTTCTTAAGAATTACCCTTGTCTACTGTGCATTTGAAAGGGGAAATACTTTCTCAAGTTCCTCACAAGTGATGAACTTGCAAAGCTGCTAAACATTGACTCTCCTGTCTTATAACAGCACTACAACCGCCTGCTTGCTCTGTGCTAGTCGCCATTTGAAACTTCTATTTATGAGTTTCTTTTTCTCAATGGGAAACACCAGAGGTTAAATGATGAGTAAATTTTAAACTACAAAAAATAATCCTCTTTGAAATAAACAAAATTATAATTTACGAGAAAAAGCTTGAGAATAGGCACTAGTTGACTGGTATTTCTAATATTCTAAAGGAAAATAGCACAATAAATTAAGCTGTCTCCAGCAGAATCCCTTCTGGACACATAGCCCATCATTTACCAAAGCACAACACTGTTCTAGGGTAAGGTATATGGGCATGAGAATTTAGTATCAGATAGAAATTTATTTGGCAGCTCAATTGACAAATGTACACTGGAAAAAATGTAAGCTGCCATACTTCTAGGATGTTAACAGTGAAAAAACACTTGTGATAAAAATGTTTCTAAAATGTCCCTGAGGGTAATGAGTATTTGTATTTGAATGTCTTTGCTAGTTGGTTCTTAGCATTAAGAAAAATCATTCCTGATGAGATCCTTCATTGAGAGAGAGAGAGTGTTTAGATAATATTCCATATCATACTTCAAAGATTTTTTCATTAAAGTTCACTTCTCTAAATGTATATTACTTCTTGACTTTATAAAGATTTTTGATGACAACATAAAAAACTTTCAATTTCTATCTGCTGTAAATTATTTCTGCTTCTATTTCTAATCATTATGTATCAATTTCTATATCTCCTATAACCCCCTTCATCTAATAAGGCCTATTTCATCTTTCCCGTATCTTATCCTCCTTAAAATACTTTAGAATGTCCTTCATATTCTCTTTAACCTCTTTGCTGGAATTTTCAATCCAGTCTGTAAAGGATGTCAGCTATTTTAAGCTACGTCTCTGGCTTTCTTATCTTGTATCACCGTCATTCAAGTTAATTCCATACAATCTTTCAATACGGATATTTATTTTTATTCCTGAAATTTTCATGGTAAAACCTAGTGGAAGTTTATTAGCAATGTAATCTGCTCTGCTTTCGTTATGGTGTCCTTTTAAATACTCATGAATTTTAATATTCTCTCTCAGTGAAACATAATAACCCGATACTTTAATTCCTGCAAATTTGATTTATTGGAAGCTAATAGCATTGAAACGCTGTTGTATGTGATCTTATTATTTAATATTCTAAATTTTAATATCTTGTAGGTTGTAAGTCCAAAGCCTGACTGATCGTAGTAAAAGTATCCTGATGTGACAGTCTTTAGAGGTCATCAGTCTCTTTTTTGGCTTTGGTAGGACAATGATGATGCCATATTAGACAAGCAAAGCCTATATTACAAACTATCCCCAAAGGATATTTGAATTGCAACTGCATGAATTAAAATTTGTGAGCGCTTTTAAAATATTTAGAATATAACACAATAGCCCCTGACAACTTTTCACACTAAAATGTTGGATTAGTTCGAATAGCAGCCTGTTATATCAGCATTAACATTCTGAGCAGAATAAGGCCATTAAATCATGAAATTTTCCATTTATATGCACTCTTGTACTTTTGTGTACATATTAAATATACATTTTTCTCATTTATATTTGATACACACTGAAATCCTTCAGTATCTGAAATCCTCTGTTCAAAAGTCACCAATATTAAAAAATGAGTAGAGGAGAATAGTTTCCCGGATGGTATGGATGAGAAAGAAGTATTGAAGCATTTTCTCCTTCTTTAGAGAAGCCTAATCTAACACTTTCCAGCACACATCAAGAAGCTAATATATGCCACATTTGTCAGTCTTAAAGAATCAAAATTAATAAAAAATGAGTAGTGTATATAGAAAGAAAAATGTTTAATAAGTACTTAGCTCACGAAATTATGAAATTTGGAACTTGAAAATATACCGTGTAGCTGGGCAGGCTGAAGACCTCAGAAATCCAATGGTACAGACAGAAGCCCACGGGTAACAGTTGGATAATGCTTGGAACTTGGGGCAGCCGTTTTAACTTTGTTTGTTTTGTTTGGTCTTTGATTTTTATGTCTGTTTTTCTTTTATCTTGCTCAGGCTTTTTAATAATTGGGTGAAGTCCATTACATTTTGGAGGGCAATGTGCTTACTGAGAGTTTACTAATCTGTTAATCTCATTCAAAACACTTACCAAGTATACATATAAAATTGATCATCACACATCCTCTCAGATATAGGTAGTGTTGAGTGTTTACTTTAGAACTATCTCAGAGTTTTCTCATATAATAGAGCCTGAGCTGCAGATATATAATTACAAAGTTTGTAATTTCTCTATACTGGCACTCTTTGTGGAAGTTTAGGAAAGTTTCTCTGAGTCCAGACAATAAACTTGTATCCAAGTTAGCTAATCTATCAAATCAGTTCACATTTCAGATTGGTATTGTTATGATTTAAATATTAAGATATTGAGTTTCTCAAATATTCATGTATAAAGTACTTGATCCTCACAATTATAACGCTCAAATGTGAGGTCTAGAGAAGAGTGTTTGGTTCATGAGGACACTAAATTACGAAAGGGTGTGTTGAATGGGCTGTTAAAAGCTGGAGCCTAGTTAGAGGAAGTAGGTCCTCATGGCGCGACTTTGAAGGGTGTGTCTTGTGCAGGACCATTCCTCGTGGGCTTTCTTCCTACTCATTCTGCTTTCTAGCGACCATAAGTTGAACAGAGTCCCTTCACATGCTCTTTCAGAATGATGTTTCTACCATCAAACCAATGAATCATGGACTAAGACCTCTGAAACCGGCAGCCAAAATAAGCATTTTTCAATTAAGCTGCATATGCTATATTTTGTCTACTCAGGTACTACATCCTTCAAAACCAAATAAAATTCAGCAATACAGGATGCGCGACTTATTGGCATTCCTAGCAAAGAATATATCTTAAAGTGTTCTAAGAAAACGTTATCTTTTTTAAGAAATAATATATAATATCATTATATTATCGCCTAATATTGTAGTCAACCACCGACATTCATACTCCCAGAGATATAAGAAAAATAAGAAAAACTTGAGATTATAATTTCTTTGCATTTCAGAAAACAGAAAAAAAAGTTTAACATTTTTCCTGTGGTCTTATTTTTGATGACAGAGACATGCATAGCAGCCAGAGTCCTGATTATTAGCTTTGTACTCTCTTTGAAGACATTACACAGAATGTCAACTGGTCAACTGAGTGTAATACATTCATTAACTAGTCTAGCTTTTTATCTTTTACTCTGCATAAAAAATAAATGATTTTAAAAATTGGTTTTCTGTGTTATGACCAAATCATCAATCAATAACTAATATGTTCAGCATCTGCCATGCACAAAGAATTGGATTACATCAGCTACATAATGGCCACCCAAAATATTTTGAATTTCCTATGAAACTCTAAGAGATAATTCTGTAGATAAAAGAGAAGTTAACTTGGGAATATACAGGTGATTATCACTAGAAAGTGAATTTACTTGACTTAGCTTTCTCACAGATTTTTTTTCAGATTTTATTCGTTGAAATGTTCACTTAGAAGAATTAATTTTTAGTAGCAATTTCTTCCCAAATTTTGGAAGTCACCTTACATTATTATGTACACATTACATATTATATATAATATCAATATATTATATAATACAATATAATACATTACATATTATATAATGCATTACATATAACACATAACACATTACATGTACATAATACATAATGTATATAATACATTACATATTATATATGTAATGTATAATATATTATATTATGTGATATATTATATCATATATAATATTAATATAATATATTAGTATATTGTATATTATATATTATTACATAAGATATTATATAATATAATATATTATATATTATATAATGTGTACTAATGATGGTATCTTTTGCATGCACTTTGATTTCCAAAAGGTGGTCCCGTACTTCTTCCTTTAAGAAATTTTGAAGGGTTGAAGCAACAAAAGTTGTTTTATCTAAAATGTGACATACATGTATAATATATATGTGTGGTGTGTGTGTGTGTGTGTGTGTGTGTGTGTGTATGTGTGTGTGTATAAAGCCTACCTTCTTAAAGACATAAAGATGGGTTTTGAGGAGAAGAAGAAAGTGGGAACTAAAAATCTCATTTATCAGCAGGAAGGAGGAATAGACGGGGAAACATTACCATTAGGGATAGAAAGTTCTCACGTACCACTGCACAGTAAGGCTACTATGGATGCTAATAACGAACTGCACATTTCAAAATATTTTTGAAAGATAGTATATTGAAAGTTTTCACCATACTGACAAGATGCTAGAGAGAAGTTAAGTCTGCTTAATGTTATTGTGGTTTGGATGTACAGTGTCCCCCAAAACCTCATGCTCCTAGGACTACTCTGTAGTGTTGGGAGGTGGGGCCTGGCTGGAAGGGGCTGAATCTTGGCGTTGGACCGGGAGCGGCTTGTGCCGCTCAGCCCTTCCTCCAAGGTTTTCTTAGTTTCGCCACGCTGTAAGGCTTTCTGACTCCTGTAACATCAGCTCCCGTTCTGGCTTTAGCTGAGGCCCCACCATGTCATTCCACCATTTCCCAACCCCTGACCAGTGAACGGACTGAGACCTTCTGAAATTGTAAGGTACAGTAAATCTTTCCTCCCTAAGTTGTGGATGTCAGATATTGAGTCCCAGTGACGAAAAAGTAAGGCAAACATGATTTAAACATGACATAGTGTATTCATGTGTGAAAATATCACATAATCTCAATAATGCCTTCAATTCTTATGTCTTTTGTGTTTATAGGTTTGCTAAATTTAATTTGAATAAAATTATGGTAAAAAAGAGAGAGAGAGAGAGGCTGCTGAGAAAGGAGGTGGAAGCAAATTCTCAACATGGTAGATATTTCTGAGGCACAATCCTCACATATATGCAAAATGGGTATAAAACGTGCCAATGAAGTTCCCAGTTTAGGGGCCAGATTTACCATGGCCAATGCACTGCTGGCTGACCAGCAGGAAGCTACTGAACTGTAAAGGACCCTATGACCATCCCCTGAGCTTCAATTCGCCAGAGAAGGGAACAGATTACAAAGACCGTACGAGTTCTGTACGGTCAATTACAAAACTGAGAAAGGGAAGCTAAATAATAACTGAGATCAAATGAGCTCTAGAGTCAAGTCAATTTACACTGAATGAAGGTAAATTTCCTGCATGCCTGAGTGTAAAAGTTGAACTTCATTCCTATTATCCAAATCGGCCTCTCACTAATGTTATAATTCAGTAGCATAAGAGAAAGAAACAGGCTGAGTAACTCTAGGTTTTCTTTATTTTCAGCTTAAAGATGGGACAGCAGGAAGTGTTTATTAGCTTTTTGGCTAGGCATGTTGACGATAGCTATCTCACTTGAAATACACAAAGGGGCTGTGAGGCATCTTTTGCTGTGCCTGTTATAAATTAGAAAATGAAGGATAGAGTAGATGAAGTTACAGAGCCAGTAAGTGTCTGCGAAGCAATGAAAACTCAGATCAAACGTGTGTTAGGCTCACATTTCCTTCCAAATCCTCTGCTGTCTCACCCCACTTCTAAACAACTGGTACTTGTGCTCTGTCTAGGACTGTTCCTGAGCAAGCCTGACCTTTCCATGATGTGATTTGACAAGGCTTCCTTTAATTCTTGTTAAATATTAAGAATGCCCAAGCATTTCCATTTCATGTATGCACTACCTATGAACACAATTCTGTAATATCTGCCTGTATATCTGCTTTTCAGCCGATTCTGTGTTTTCCCTTTTCCCTAAAAACATGAAGCTCACAATATCATTTTTAGGTGGAAAAAGACCTGCCTTGTCCATCCACAGAATGAGGAATCAGGAAGCTATTTTGTAAGTTTGAATTGGGCAAAATCTTGAATAAGATTGGTGACCCATAACTTATCTAAAGTAAAACTTATTATTATTTTCCAAAATTCTGGAAGAAAAATAGTATAAATTATTGATGACAACGCTTTTATTTTTTTTTTACAGAAAAGTAGGATTTTTGGAGTTCCTTACTACCCCATTCCTAAAATCTTGCATCAGAAATGGAAAATTTTAGGTATTTTTTTCATCCACTTTTCTTGTTAGAATGGAAGGCATCAATGATGGCAGTGAACAAAGAATTTACTTTTTATCAGTAAACAATAAAATATTTAACTCTTCAAAGCCCTTTACTCTTTAAAAATGTTGATAATTGTATAACTACATTATAGTTATTTTATTAGCTGATATACAAATATGCAAATATTCTATCAATTAAAGTTGCAGTATAAAGTGTCTAATAATGAATAAATTAAAGTATCTTTTTATAAGTAAGATTTTTTAGCTCAAGTTCACAAAATATTTAATCCACACAACTAAACTAAATTGCTAATGATCTCATCATCTCATTTTGATATTCTATGTCAATTAAATGTTGTGAGGAAATTAAATGTAAAAAATTACCTGTTCTGAATCATAGAGACTGATGAGATATTTCATCATGACCAATAAAATGACATTGAAAACCCTGTGGACTCATGTTCAACACATAAAAACATTTACTCCAAAATGAATTTTGTAATTTTGCTGAGATACATGTGTGCAGAAAATACTCAAGTTCAATGTAAGCATTCTGTATTGCATATATACATATCAATAAAATGAGAAAAGAACCTCCTTAAAAATTCTCTGAAGTGATTAAAAATATATTTTTCTTAAAATTGAAAATTAAGGGCTAGAGGAATGGCTCAGCCGTTAAAGCGCTTGAGCAAGCCCTAAGTCAGGTGCTAAGTACCCGAGTTCGATTCCCCAGCACCACATAAGCTGGGCATGGTGGCACACGCCTGTAATCCCAGCACTCAGCACTCAGGAGGCTGAGGCAGGAGGATTGCCATGAGTCCAAGGCCAGCCTGGGCTCCATAGTGAATTCAGGCCAGCCTGGGTCGCAGAGCGTGACCCTGCCTCAAAAAAAAAAAAAAAAAAAAAATGAAAATGAAGGGCTGGAGAAATGACACAGCTATTAAAGTGCTTGCCTTGCAAGCACAAGGCTCTGAGTTCAATTCCCCAGCACTACATAAAGCCAGGAATGGTGGTGCATGCCTGTAATCCTAGCACTCGGAAGGCTGAGGCAGGAGGATTTCCATGAGTCCAAGGTCAGCCTGGGCTACATAGTAGGTTCAGGACTTGGGTGGAGGGGCTACAGAGCTAGATCCTGTCTCAAAAAAAAAAAAATTAAGCAATATTTTAAATCACTTCTGTTAATTATATGATTATGACTCATCTTACAGGTAGAGTTCACTAAAGATAATAAAATAAAATAATTTTTAAAATTTTTGTTTCCAATATCAGCAGTTCATAACTACCATGCTCATGACGCAAACATTAAAATTGTCATACCCTATATTCCAGTATAAGACTGGGCAATATTAAATCTGCTGCTACTGAAATTCTACAATATGACATTTCTTTCCTGACTACAGTTAAAATATATGTATGAGGAAATGTGACTTAAATGTTGAAATATGTTGTAGTTCCCCTATGCAAACCGATAAATATAACTTGACCCTAGCACCCTAATTTGGATTCACTTTGTGAGAGTTATTTCTCATTTTTAATAATACAGAATTGGGAACCTAAGATAATAAAAATAAAATTACTCTAATTGTAATAAAATATTTGTAAACTAAAAAATATTCACATTGACCGCAGAAGAGATATTTAAATAATTTAACTGCTGTGAGTATAATTGAAATGGGGCTGTAATTACTCAGATTTTCAGCAATCTTTTTCTTTATGAAGAAAAAGAAACGCTGCTGTTTTCTCTACCACAGATACCTTCATACCGCCAAATATAAAGATTAAAAATATGTGCCAGCTGTAGGGAAAGTGAGCCTGCAGCAAATCAACAAAACACAGGTGACGCCTTTTCCAATCACTCTATCTTATTAATTGGTGTCTTACAAACATGTATTCATTAACTCTATAGGGATACAAGTGAAGGGATACACCAGTCAGGTGAAAACTAGGAAACACCTCATTTATTTTCCCATTTGAACATCCTTCTTCATTGGCTCCTTAAAAAATACTAAAAGTAACCTTTTCACTTATATACACAAAAATGTGGCCTCAAAGTTACCTGAGCAATGTTCCTTCTCAGTGAGAGATTTATCAATATTTAAAACTGATGAATATGAAAATCTAGCTTCTAAATAAGAAGTCAAAATGAAAGTATTTAAATGCTGTCGTTGTGCTTTTGCTTGAGAATTTATAGACGATGAAATGCTCTCAGATGAGGATAGGTGACGGATACTGATCCCTTGTGTTGGTGCTTGATGATTAACTTTTGAAAACTCTTTCTTCTGGATGATTTCTTGGCTATTTCTCTCCTCAGAGCCAAAAGTTGCCCTACAGAGGAGATTATTCAGAACTTAAAAGTCGTATTTGTTCATCTCACTTACAAGAAAGAGTATATGAAGTCTGCTTTGTTCCTGTATTCTTAAGTTTTGAGGAAAAAAAAAGTCCTTTAATAAATAGCTCTTCTTCCCTAGTTCAATTATATGTAGTTCTCTTGATGCATTTTTATTATTGCATATTATCTGTCATTGAGCATGACAGTTGCTTCACGACTTAAGCTGACCTAACCATTGGTCCACTGTCCGCCAGCCTACAGTATTAATCCAACAAGTGAAGGCTTGTAAGTTAATTCATTCAGTCATTTTCTGAGGACATTTACGATATGTTACAGGCTGTGGTTTTTGTTAGAGTGAATTTGTATCTAGGGAGAAAAATTCCTTTAGGTTTACTTATTCATAAAACTACAAAGATTGAAAGTAAAAACTGCCAGCCAACATTTCTGTTTTGTGTAACTTACTGCTATAGGTTTGCAGCTACCATGGAAACAGCAAAGAACAGGAAAGAGGATGAAGATTTGTATTCCCGAGGTCCTTGATTATGAGACCTATTTTCCCAATATGTGCTTCCTTTCTTCAGTTTGAAGTATGTGACAGTTGCAGAGATTATGTCAAGTTGTTAAAATTAGGAAATGCCAGGGAAGGTCTTTCAGGTGCATGTTAGTGACTTGTGGGCCAGGAGGAGAGGGACGAGGACGCTACACTAAACAAAATAAGCTAGAAACATAAAGAAAATACTCCATGATTTTATAGGTATAAAGTGTCTGTAATAGTTGAACTCCTAATAATAGAAAATGTCATAATGAGATCAGAGTATAGGGATAATCAGAAGATGTTATTCAGTAAGTATGAAACTTAAAAGTATAAGGTTGGCATCAGAGAGATCTGATGTACAACACAGTGTCTATACAGCATTATGCACTTCAAATTTTACCAATAGGATAGATTCCATGATAAATGTTCTTTTAAAAAGTAAAGCAAAATCACCGAGATATGGAGAAACTTTGTAAGGTGATTGATCTGTCGATGACTTTTGTTGTAATAATGGTATCAGGAGTTTTTACTATTGTCCAAACTCATGAAATTATATGCATTAGGGGAAAAAACAGTTAGTTTCAATATTGATTCATTTTATTATTATTTCCTTAGTTTTTTATTCTAATAATACTCCGAGTCAGAAATTATCAGGTTTAAAACACAGTTAATCTTTTTATCAACTCACAAGTTGCATTTTTAAAGGGCATGTAACAAAAATGCATAAAATGGCTGCTTAACAAATAATCTCTATATTGTTGTTGCTGTAGTATTGATTAAAGTCGATATATGGGTACCATCTCCTTGACATCTATTCTATATCAGATTTCACATCACATCACATCCTGATTAAAAGTTTACTTGGTGAGAATTTTTCTATTAAGATATTTTCTCAGTAGAAAGAAAAATGAACGCATGCCTTACAGTGAAACAGTATTTTTATTCCTGCCCATAGCTGAGCACTTTAGAACAAGACATGAATCCTGGTACTCAGACCTGTGAACAATCATCTCAGCCATGGGCCAAATAAATTAAATTAAGTTTTAAAGCTCATAAAAATAAAACCATGTGTCTTAACATATGGCATATTCATTGTGAGAGTGCATACCTATCGTACGAGAAACCTCATCTAATTTGTCAGGAAACTGAATCAAATATTTCCTGCTCTGGAAGTCGAAGAGTTCAGAGCCTTTCCACTAAGATTTATGGTGAATTCCGTCTCTGTGATACCTAATTTCAGGGATAATAAAGAGGTTGTAGGTTTCTACAACCATAAATGTGGAAAAACAAGTATTCTAAAATCAGTATTTTGAGTAAATCTAAACTTTAACTGCCAGTTCCTATCCAACTATGAAACAAATTTAACAATACAGTAATTAGCAGGTTGGCTGAACTCTAGAATAAAAACAGTACAAGGTATGTAGCCATAGAACATGTGTTATGGCCTTCTATTAAGACTTACTGAAGGTTCTGCTTTCACAACTAAGTCATCTGGAAGGAAGGAAGGAAGGAAGGAAGGAAGGAAGGAAGGAAGGAAGGAAGGAAAGAAAGAAGGAAGGTAAGGGGGAGGGAGGGAGCGAGAGAGGGACAGGGGAAGGAAGGAAATAAACTTGCATGTCCTCTTCTTAAAATTTTTCACCCCAGAAGTAGCAAACAGCGTTTCCCATTCATATTTCATTATCCAGACAAATCAAATGAGATTATTAACTTCCCATATATGTGAAGTTGAATGAAACTGGATATTGGTGTGCAGGCTGATGCTATGACTACATAAGACTTTGGAATTGTGAGATTAGATAAATCCACTTCCTCCCACACTAAGTATCTAGAAATATGTTAGCTATATATCAAAGAGAAGTAGCCTTAATGAGAAATTATTGAAACTATTATATATCAATTGAAAAGATTTTCAAAAGACTTGAAGTAAATGCTACACGCAAGTGATAGGCCATGAAAGCAATAAATTATGAAAGTGCTCCCCAATGAGTATAATTTTTCTACTATAATAAGTTTTCTAGGTTTTTATAGTACTATAAGTTCTGTCATGTCAAATGTCAGTGATTTTCATTCTTAGAACAAGAAATCCTTAAAGATATTGCCTGACACAACTTCGTTGTAGCCCGTATTTGTTCTTGGTGAGGAACTCAAGGACAGCTTCCTATCAATACTGATCTGGCATGCTTTGAAAACCATAAAAATGCATGTCAAAATTCCTTTCAACTTATGTTCCTTCAAATTAGACAACCGGTTTTATGAATGTTTGTTATATAATTGCAACTCTTTCCAAAACTGCAAACTATAAGAATATAGATCTGATCATAGAATATTTTTCAAGTGTTGTTTATATTAAATATAAGAGAGTAGAAAACTTATTTTCTCAAACGATTATAATGTTTAAATTTTTCCGATATTTCCCCTTAAAAATCAGCATAAGGATCCAAGCCAGGAATGGTGGCATATAATGGTGGTCCAGCCACTCAGAAAGCTCAGGCAGGAAGATGGCTTAAATCTAGGTGTTTAAGATCGAACGGAGCAACACACCTAGATTCTATTTTTAAAAAATTCTACAAGAGTCAAGTAGAAATATCAGATTGATAGAAGAATATTACAATCTTCACAGAGAAAATCTGTGCGTAGTCTTCTTTAATGTATAATTTTCTAATTCAAGTACCTTGTTATATAAGTCAATTCTATTATTTATCTCTTAAAGATTTTGTTTAGAAAGAAATTCATGGGGGCCGGTCTGGGGGGAAAAAAAAGAAATTCATGACTGAGGCAAAGTTATATTGTCTTTAAAAAGAAAACGTTAAATGTGATAAAGGAAGCTCAGTTTGTGAGTCTTTTTTTGTGTGTGTGTTTGTTTCCTTGTTTTTCTTTTCACCCTTTTGATGCTGTAGATCAAAACCAGAGCCTTAGACATGCTAGGAAATGCTCTCCCACTGAACTCCATCCCCAGCCCCTTAGCTCTATTATTGTCAGATGCCAAGTTTATAATCTATTCAAGATTTTCTTTGTGTATATTATATTGAAAAATGAGTATGTTTTCTTTAGGATGATGCTACTATCGTCAAAATTGTCCATAAAATTATGTCCTTTGAGAAAATATAATGTAAGTTTATAGCGTGGCAGTGCTTACACCGAAAAGGTTAAATTTTAAACCAAACAGATTTACATGGATGAAGAGCTGAAAGTTACATTTTGAATTACTTGTCATTCTTTCTGAGTGTGGATTGTATGAATTTTTAAATAAAGTCCGCTATAAAAAGTTATTTTCCATGTATACTAGCTGGAATAAATGCACTCACATTAAAGCTTGTAAGATATAAGTTAGATATCTGTAAAAATCGGCTGGCAGTGGTGTATGCCAAACCCAGAAAGTAAGCTTGGAAAAATCTTTCTATCTGCTGGCCTTTAAGAACATATGAGTTGTTCTTATCAGCTAGCTTAGCCCAAAGACAGAGAAGACAGAGTAAATGATCCTTCTACGAATTTTTTCAGCACAGATTTTGCCTGATACAATTATCACATAATCAAATTTTTATAAATACTTTCTTTGTTGCCCTCCTGTATTCTTTACACAACACTAACATTCCTCCCTATATCTGCTAAGTCTTAAATTTTTTTCAAAAAACAGCTTCCATGTAAGAAAAACAATAAAATTCAAATATTTTGAATATGAAATTTTAAAATTATATGAATGAAAATTCCTAAAGAGGGAAATAAGCTTCACTATAACTACCAATATTTTAGGGATGCACATGAATTAAAACTTAGGTGATTGAATTAATTGGAAACCTTCATTTATTTTCTCTAACTAGATATTTTATTTCTCTTTTCCCCACTTGGCCATCCCATCCATAGTTTTAAAATAATATCTGAATAAAATTGGGATATTTAACTTATTATGAATTGAAAATTTAGCACTTCATAATAATGGATTTCTGGACACACCTGGATGATTTTTGTATGTAAACAAAGTAACTGCTTTTACTTGATAATTATCTTCGAATTATCTTTTAAGATGCTGAATTGAAATAGGTCTATTCGATTTGGTAAGTCTCAGCCTTCATAAATTTTCTATTTTTTCTAATAAGTAAAACCTGTAGTCACTCAAAATACATTTTATTCCAAAAACAATGACAAAAAAATTCAGTCACCATGTATACATTGCTGATTGTTACATAAAAACCACATTTCCCACAGAATTCTTGGGTGATGAAATGCAAAGCAGTTATAGTGGATGTTGTGGTATTTCAAATATCATATGTGGTCTGTTACTGTCATTAAATGCTAATTCTTGACCTAGGTAAATAAATTTATTCCACAAACTTCAGCTGATAATCCAGACACACACAATGAGCAGTTCTTTATGCTTCTGAAATTTGATGCAGCTGACATTCGATATATTCAATTCATATACCTCTTCTCCCTTCTCTTCCTATTAATGAGATCACCACGCTTCCAGTTCGTCCTCTTCTTTCCCCTCCATAAGCCAACAGTAAATCCTTTCAGACTTTCCATGTAACAAAACCTCGGCAGTCAAACAGGTCCAATTTTGTCATTATTCCAATTCAGTGAGCTGCACTTTTGTTGATTTGGTTAACACACTGGCCCTAAATATTTCCTGCCTGAATTCTACTTTCACTCTCAGTCCCATTTAAACTCCATTTTTTGCTATATTTTTCATATCCTAAAAGCGGATGCTAGTCTTCAATGTTTTGTTTATGGCTGGGTTCGTGCAAATTGTCTTTATATACTCATGTGCAAAGCTGAACCCTGGACACAACACAGCACTGATGTCCCTTATAGAATCGATAGTACCTAGGAAGAAGGGAGAAGAATGGTGCCTCCTGTACATTGTCATCAGTACAGCTCTGCAGACTAGAGTGTTACCCTTGTGCCACAAGGTGACGGGGGAAAAAAAATCACCTTGGAGGAGCTCAGAGCAAGGGCAACACCAGACATTCAAAATCTGCCACAGTGTGCCTCATGAGCTTCTTTCTCATGGCAGACCTTAAGCAGTGTTTAATTAAATATTATACAAGTATTCAATAGAAGAAAAAATGAGAATCGTCCACAACAAAAATGCCATCATGAGGGCAATAGAGGACTTTAAGTATTTCCCTGACTGTTGAGTGACTAGGTAACAGAAAGAGTTCCTACAGGTAAACCTACCCTAGAGCCTTTCCCAGGTGACCCAGCGGTTAGTATGACTGGACCTACTGCATATACTCAGTACATTATGTGGATTCTGCGCACCTCAGAACATGGAAAAATCTTGGTTCACTTTCATAATCTATGTTTTGTTAAAATAATAAACATTTTGCATTAATTTGATCATTTCATAGAAAGCTAAGATGCATTATCGTCACAGACAGGAGACTATGAAATTTATTACTTTCCAATGTTTGGTGCTGAATGCAGTTCAGTGTAAAGTCCTGGGAGTATTAGAAAAAACATAGCCTAGTTTCTGTCTCAAAGAGGTAGTTGATAATAGTAAAAATTACTTAAACATTTAAACAAGCAATTTATAGTTTGAGTGGAAGTTGGATTCATTTTCAGGAGATAAAGTACAGAAAGCTGAGGTGTGTCCTTGTCAAGAACCTAGGAAAGAGAAGTACACAGGGGAGATACACCTGGGCCTTGTTAGCATGGGCATGGGGTGAAGATTTAGGCATACCCAAGACCTTTCAAGGACAGCACAGAGGGACTTAAGGGTAGCTAGAGAAAACTCGGGCAGAGAAAAGAAGAGAGTAGTAGACAAAGCCTCTATAAGAAAGACTGCAAGAAAAAAAAAAAACTGTAGTCGATAAATTAAAAGACTTCAGCAGTGAACCCAACTAAGATAGATTGGAAAATGACATTAGAGGTCTCTAATCAGGAGCATTTAAGTGAAAGACTGGTAAATGGTGAGTGTTGGCTGGTAGGTGTTATCTGAGACAGGGATTCTCACATAGTAATCCAGTAGGGGACATTTTTCAAAATTGAAGTGCATCTTTCCCAAGGGAAATGTCAAAACAAACTCCAGCAGAGGAAAAGTAGTGTGGTTTAAAATACACTTTCTGTTGCTCTAGTTCTTACCCTTATAACAAGCTGAAAATTAATGGAAAATAAAAGATGTGAGATGGCAAGTGTATCTGTCTTCCAAGATCTGTGGCTTAAGAAGAAAGGGGATAAAACCACAATGAAAGCGGAAATGGCTTTAGAAGAGTGTGTTTTTGCTGTCTAAGATAAGAAAAAAAAACTGGAGAACATAACAGAGCTAACAAGAGAACAGAAGCTGAAGTTAAAGGATATGGGGAGCAATCAGGGCCTTCTGTGTGACGTACTCCAGAGTAACGCCAGCAGGGCAAGTGACGAGGTTTTCACACATGAGAAGACAGATTATTCGACAAGCACATTTGCCCCAAAAGATTCTGTAAAGCTTTGATGCTAACCAATTTCCTTCAAGGTAAGACAGAGTTGTATTTGAAAGAGAGAAATAAAAGGAAGAGGGACCAATAGGTAATTACAAGTTGGTCTGTATAATGGATATCTACCCCGTAGCTTTCACTGCATAACAGCATTTTAGAATTATGACATAGTAAAAGCAATACTGGTTTTACTTGAAAAACGAAGCAGTACTGACACAGATGATGTCCACAGCGTCGATATCAATGATAAAGCTAGTAGGAGCACTCATACGTGTGGTCCAAACATTTCATAACTAAAGAAAAGGAAAGCGCCGGACTCCAGTGTGCCAGGCTTGCTGACAGGCCTGACATTCGCGGTCCCGCTCAGGACATGGCCAGAGAAAGATGCTGACGAACTTTCTCCTAACTAAAGAGATCCTTACTGTAGGTTTCTTTTTTGTTTTTTGTTCTCTAGTTATACAGGACAGAATAGAAACTTTATCAAGGATAAAGATGAGCATTTGTTAAAATTTAATCACTTTCTATTACCTCCAAATTTTGCCACTCAAAAGAAAGAAAGTCACTTTTAGGCATAATCAAAGATCCACCACACTTGAAATATGCATTTTTCCTAGAAATGACTCATTCACCTGAAAAAAAATGGAATATCTTTGCCTCAACTACATGCCTACTCTTAAAAATATATAACGTTATTACAAACATAAAGTAATATCTAGAGGTTATTAAAAGTTATATAGGCACACAATCTTCAAATTTTATACTGGGACCAGAGGAATCACGCAGCAGTTAGGGTACTTGCCTAGTGAGCAGTAAGGCCCTGAGTTCAATTCCCCAGTGCAGCATAAGCCAGGCATGGTGGTACATTCCTATGGTCCCAGAACTCAGGAGACTGAGGCAGGAGGATTGCTATGAGTTTTAGGCCAGTTTGGGCTACATAGTGAGCTCAGAACCAGTGTGGTCTGCAGATCAAGACTCTGTCTCAAGAACGAGTACATAAACAAATAAATAAATAATGAAATTTACATGGGCTGGCATTGGGAATTATAGAAGGGACTCTATCCTGATTAAAAAAAACCATAGATATGCTAACTCAAATTTTCTACACTGCAACCTAGCATTCTATTTAAAAGGGAGATGCTACAACATTTCTACGCACATTAAAACATTAACTGGAGTTTTCAGCCAAGTGGCTGCATTGAATCCTCTGTGACTACAGACATTCAATGTTCAATGTGTCATTCATTGAAGTGCCTTCAGCACCAATTTTGCAGGTGCAGAACGATTGCTATTTATGTTTTTGGTGCATTTTAACTAATTAACAATTATTTTACTTCCAATAAACATTAAGGAGAAAAACTCAGATATAAATTCATGTCTTTGCCAATTCACTGTGAAATCCAAAGAAAATATCTCAAGTGTATCATTCCTAGAATGATTAGTTAACATTTTGATCAGCTAGATTTATAAGTGTACATTACAGATTTTGAGACTTTTTCCATTTGTATTGCTATAAAAATAGTATAAAATAGCTGGTTAAATATCTTCCATATGCCAAGAGCTATAATTAGCATTATACGCCTTTCATCTAAAAATCCAGCATGTTGAGAATGATCTCTCTTTTTTTATATAAGAAAACTGTGGCTTCAGACTACTATATTGCATAGCTAGCTAAACAGCAATAGCCAGAATCGTATAGAGTTCTTACTTCCCATTTAACGTTTTTGGAGGTTGTGTGAGTGGTGCAGGTGTAGAGAAGCACAGGTCAGCCATTAGGAGACAAAAGGGTAGGATATCATTTACATATCACAACTCCAAAGGCAGGTTAATTAACATTTTTTTTCTAGAAGCGATTTAGGCAGTCCTTCTGGTGGTCACGTGCTCCCACCCACCGGTCTGTATTCTACTTCTCGTCTTTACTGACCCTTGACTCGCTTTCTCACTTACGGGGTCTCTATCACAGTACACAATGGAGTACTACTCGTCTATAAAGACAGATAAGTTTGAGGCTTTTGTAGGTAAATAGACACAATTTGAGACCATCATGCTCAGTGAAATGAGCCAGACCCAGGTGGTAAGTATAGAATAGTTTCTCTAATATGAGAAACCCAGATTACAGTTATTTCATGGAACTTAATTGAGGGGATAGTGGGAACTAGTAGGAGAAAGGAAGCGGTGGGAGAGTCAAAAAGGAAGAGAGAGTTTGTAATTTTGATGAGATGTATATGTGCACAAAATACACAAGTTCAACGTAATCACCATGTATCTCATATATACGTGTCAGTAACAACTGGGCATGGGGGGAAGTGCACATGCCCTTCATCTGTCCTAGACAGACCTCTATGGATTCTACTGCTTCCTTCTAGCTACCATCTTACTGTGCAATTCCTTCTACTTTTCAGTCTCAACTTTGGAGTCTGTGTTAGTTCTTCACTTCCTCCCTCCTTTTTTAGGAATGTAAACATTTCCCTTTCACAATTTTACTACAGCTGTTGACACACCCTGCCTTTACAGGACCTCTAGAGGACCTTTTACTTATCAGGTTTCACTCTATTCCTTTGGTGTATTCAGCATATCTGATTCTGTTCACTTCTTTTTATCTCTTGAAATTACTTCTTTCCTTGGTTTCTCTGACTCTTCCAGGTCCTGACTTTTTCCCAGCCAACTATGGCATAGTCTATTCTGATTTTTCAAAACATTTGTGACTACCATTGGGTGTTTCCTAAAGAGAAAATGCCTACATCTTCTGAGAAGCACTGAGACCAGCAGTTTTGTTTCTCTCTCTCTTTTTCTTTTTCTTTTTTCTTTTTTTCTTTTTTTTGGCAGATGCTTTGTTCTTCAGGAAGGTAAGAAAAGCACTCTGAACTCTCTCTCCCCAGGGCCCAATGCCTTTGTCCTTGTAGAACCTCAGGTGCCTCTCATTTATTTTAAGACTTCTGGCTAAAGCTGGACTTGGTGGCACATGAGTGTAATCCCAGCACTTCAAAGGCTGAGTCAGGAGGAGTGCCATGAATTTGAGGCCAGCCTTGGGTGCATAATGAGTACAGGACCAGCCTGGACTGCAGAACAAGACCCTCTCTCAAAAAGAAGAAGAAAAGAGAAGAAGATGAAGAAGAAGGAGGAGGAAGAGGAGGAGGAGGAGGAAGAGGAGGAGGAGGAGGAAGAGAAGAGGAGATCTTCTGGCTATCTTGCTAGAAAACAGGGAGACTATAATGAGAAAGAATGTGAGAATTTAACCAGTCTCCTGAAATCTATCTTTTTTTAAAGACCTCAATCAACAACACTGTACACTAAAAGGAAAGTTTTACTAATTTAAGTTCATCTTCATTGTTTTGCTACAATACTATAAACATTTAAAGATCTGGATATTTTATAATCTAGATAATAATTCCTTTTGAATCTTTGAGTTAACCATGCAATCTACATTCTATTGACATGTAGAGTCAGTAAAATTATATTTGTAAAGATTATATAGCTGTAAGAAAAATGCTAAGGCTCTAATGCCTAGTGAAAAAGAAAGTGTTGAAATTGAACATTCACAAATATTTAAAATAAAATAAGTCAGAAGCCCACAGAGACCAATTTTCTTTATTTTTAAAGCTATGATTTAGGCATTTTCATGAATAAATAACCAAATAATAATATAATTTTTCTTTTGCTTAATGATTCAAAATGACAAAACAACACCAATATGCGGTAAAATATGACATCACAATCTACTTTCTTTCTTTAGAATTAAGTATAATTTGAAATTGAGTTTCTCAGTCATACTAGCCATATCACAAGAGCTTAATCACAATATGTGGCTACCAGCTAATGTATGAAATAGCACGAATATTATAGAAAAGTTTCATCACTGAACAAGCTTCTGTGGTACAACATTGGGTTTAGATGAAGTCTCTTAGCCTAAAGTAGAATTCTAACATGGCCTTCTTGAAGCATAAAATCTAGAAAACAATACTATATATCACGTGTTTATTGTTCCTCACTGTATGCTGAGAATGTATGATATACCAGGCAGAACATGTTAATTAGTACACAGATAAAAATGAGACTAACGTGTTAGGATTTATGTACCAATAAAAACTTTTTATATAAAAAGTAAAATAAAACATCTGTGTGATACATGTGAATATTCTCTTCTCGGTTAAAATTCTACCCAAGTCTAATAAGCATTCTTTGATAATACTTCGACTCATTGATTCTTAAATTTATCACACATATTCTGTTTGCTAGTTAATCTGTACATTTAGTTCAAGGGAAAGAAAAAAGATAGATCCCTCCATTTCCTTTGTTAAATAAGTAGTGAGACATTGGCAGAACTTTGGGAAAAATGAGAAAATCAAAACACCTCACTCAGTAAAGGAATAAAGACCTCAGCATATTTCCTGTGGGTCAGAGTCCTGGCAGTGCTGCAATGCTTCTACTGGGACCATGCCAGTGAGGAGGGAGGTGTGGGGTTCATAGGCTGGAATTCCTGTGCTGGATTTAGCCATTTCCATGCTAAGAGTTGGCTCTCTGTGAATGATCCTTGCTTAAGGTAACTATTCCTTCATCCCTTCCCAGGATGACAACATTCACATTTGAAGCCTTAGCAACCATGACACTCTTTAACAACCTTCACAGGCTCCAACATAACAAAAACAGCCCTATCTCCTTATCTTCACACTGGCTAATCCAGGACAGGTCAGCTAAAGAGCCTAATCTGGACCCCTCATGCTGGCTAACTCACTCACAAGACATAAAAGTTCTGTTCACTCCATAATCACTCCTTTTATTTTTTAGATTTTCTCTATTCTTTTATTCCTTATCCTTTACTATATTTGTATCTCTTTTATCCTTTATTCCTTATCCTTTGAGTCTTATGCCTGGACCAGAGACTCAGGAATAGCATCCCAGGTGGGTCTGGGTGGGGAGTAGGGGACACTACCTAGACTTGCTACCTGGGGATAAGATCGTGGATTCATAAACTTTCACTCCAAATTCTGTTGCTGCTGGTCATGTTTTTGGTTCTGTTGAATTCCTTCTTTGACCTAATAGGAGGAATTTGTTTTTTCATTGATATTCACTGTGGTGGCATTGCTGGTGAATATTATTTGATTGTTTGCTAGAATGTTGTGTGGCGTGGGTCAACAAGGACTTGGGAAACAGTCACAACCAGTTCAGACATACTTCATGGATAACAGATGCCTTACTTGGGCCGACAAGGGCCTGGAGAAACCACAGCACAGATCTTATAGGCTGTCCAATTCTTTGTTCAGCTGCCAAAGAACCTGAAAACGTCACACATTATTGCAAACAGCAAAGACAAGAACTTATGTTGCAGAGACAAGAGAGTCTGCAGGTGACTATGGGGGTTCACTGCCAGAAGGAGGGAGTGAGTTGGCCAAGCAGCTATGAGCAGAGGTCCCTTCTGCTATTTATAGAGGGAAAAAGAAAAGGTACAATCTGTGTTAAAAAAAAAAAAACTCTTTAAGGTAGCAAATAATTTACAGAGAAATAATAAATCTGACTGGAAAGCTACACAGTGATTGATTAAAGTTACTGAGAAGACAGGTGGGGGGGTCATAATCAAAATTACAATTCAGAATGTAGGCTTAATGATCTCCAGGACTTTAGGTAAGCAGACATTAAGCTAATTCCAAAAGAGACGAGACCTTACAGCTGTCTTAGAAGAAAGCAAGTTCACAATAGTTCAGCTCACAGTTAGACATTACCTAGATCTGTAGAACAGGTGGACCCATAGTCTCACAGTAAGCACTTTTCAGTCTCTGAGGAAGAAAGCCTAAATAAGTTTCAACTTATTATTGAGAGTATCCTCACATTTATGGATGATTAAAAAGGTCTCTTGAATCTCCTATCTGATAACATTATTTGATATGAAAGATGGTCATAAACATTATATATATATATATATATATATATATATATATATATATATATTAATAAAATATAATACACACATAGAATTTATTGGCTTTATTATGCCATAAAATTTGTATAATTTTTAAATGCTTTTAAGGTTGCAAATGGATAAAATGACCATGTGAACATAAGCAAAAAAAATTCATTTTGAAAGAAATCTGTGTAACACAAAAGAGATATAGGTATACCCATGTTCATAGCAGCACAACTCACAATAGCTAAAATATGGAAGTCACCAAAATGCCCACCAACAGACCAGTGGATACACAAACTGTGGTATCCATACACAATGGAATACTATGCATCTATAAAGTCCAACAGCGTGGAGGCCTTTACAGGCAAATGGAAGAAACTTGAGAACATCATGCTTAGTGAAGTGAGTCAGAAGCAGAAGGTGAGACATCGAATGGACTCTCTGATATGAGAGACCCAGATCACAACACCTATGGAACTTAAAACGAAAAACAAAGTGAAACAGGTGGGTAGGACGATGGGGAAGGACAGAGGAAGGGAAGTGGGAGGGACAGAAAGAGAGTGGCCCTGGAGTTGAAGTTTCATTAATTCATTCTGAAGCCCCATGTGAGTGTGACATGGCCTATAACAGTGCCATGTGCAACTAAGCAGAGAAAGCATCAGTGGTTGGAAGGACGGAGATAGTGTTTGCAGGGGAGCAGGATGAGAAAGAAATACTCCAAGTTATTGATTGGTAGTGCTTATTCTTCATAAGGGGACATGTCAGTGAAAAGGGGTTAGTTCTATATTTTAATCTTTATATTTCTAACAACTGGTATAGTAAAAGATATTGTTGCATAATGTATTTAAAATAAAAATCTCTCTAGCACAGACCGATGACACAAGTCTGCAGTCCCAGCACTCTGGAAGGCTGAGGTGGGAGGAAATTAGGCCCCAGCCTGGCCAAGTTAAGAAAAAAAGGAGGTTGGGGGGACTGAACATATAGGATAGAGTAGTGAGAAGTCCCCAGGCTTGTGCCCAGTATAAATAAATACATAGATTAGATATATAGATAGATAAACATAAATAAAGACCTCACCATTCTTCACACATGAAAGGAAGGGGGAGGGGTGAGGATGATGATGCTAATGATGAAGATGGTGATAACAGAAGCACTGGAAAGTAGCTTGATGGGAAATATGGAGAGCACCAAAGTCAGGTCAGCTCAATGATGAAGTACCACAGACCGTGTGGCCTAAGAACAGACATTTGCTCCCCAGGGGCCAGAACACTCGGGTCCTTCGGGGATCCTTTCCTGGCTTGCAGATGGCTTTCTTTTGGCTGCGTCTTCCCATCACTGAGCTAGGAGCAAGAGCGCTGATACTCTCTACAGAGAAGGCCAGTCCCATACTGAGGACTGCAAATTTGTGGGTTCAGCTATGTTTACTTCCCAGAATCTATATCATTGCAGAGGGGATTAGAATATCAGTACATATTTTTCTTAAACAAGGTCTAGCTCTGAAGTCCATCCTGGTCCTAAACTTGCTGTGTAGCCCAGTCACAGCAATTCTCCTTCCTCCATCAACTGAATGCTGAGATTATAGGCCCAGGTCATGTGGCACTGGGCAATCGAACTCAGGGCCTTGCACTTAAATTTTTGAAAAACAAACAACATGTGTTTGCAACATTCAGGGTCCATCCTAAAAGCCAAAATGGAAGTGACAAGGTAAGAAGTGAAAAGTGCATAGAATATTTGATGTCTTAGTTGAAAGGCTGCTTTCCTGCCTCAGAGTTCCATATCACAAAGTTTTCCGCACAGCATACCGTTGCCCTATCTATAAGCCGATATCTTATACTTAGAGAAAAAAAGAACCATCCAAAGTATATTTTACGTAAAATATCATATTACAATTAAGTCAGCTATGTGCAATCAAGTTATCAAGCCAAGAGCCATTCAAAACAAATGATGTATTCTTTATATTCCTCTCCGGTTCCATGCTACCCCCAGCCCCACAATGCAAGAAGGACTGATGCAAATCAGTACGCATTCCAGAGTTCAGTTGAATGGAGGTTTTAGATAAAGTATTTAATTTCTCTTATTAAAATTTTAGAAACTTCCTCATATACTTCGTGAATTTCATGCTTTTCTCTGGAAATATTTTCCTTGCCGTTTGTTCCTAAGCATCTAGAATCAAAATAGACATTATCAGTCCTAACAGTACAGCCTAGCCTAAATAACTTCCGGCGCTTCTGCTGCAAGAGCTTATGAATGGAAAGACCAATAGTCCCTGTCCGTCATACGCCTGCCTTCCTGAGGCTTTTAACTGAAGGCTTAATTGCACAACTTTTTCTACTGGATTACAAAGGAACTCCTGGAAGACAGACAGGATCAAGATTTTTACTGTTAAAAGTCATTTGATATTTACTTGAAAAGCATTTACTTTTTTGAGACAGTTGGCTATGCTGAGAAAAAAATAATGAAACCTAGCTCTGGTCACCATGAAGTCAATCTCTGTTGAGAAACAGAAAACAAACAGGTAGCTGTGGCACTGAGTGAGAATGCCTGTCGTAGAAATTCACACACCATGTTCTAACTGCCACCAGGAATACATCTGAGCTCCATGAGGCATTGAAATAGGTCAAGCAAAGGCAGAGAGACAAAAACAAAAAATGATAATTAGTGCAAAAGAATGACCATGTATTTCTGATCATTGATTCTGAGAGTCACGATTGAAATAACTATATATATATATATATATATGTGTGTGTGTGTGTGTGTGTGTGTGTGTGTGTGTGTGTGTGTGTGTGTTCCAAGTTTTATTTGGAAAAGGTTGTTATTTTCAATCCTAATGTTCCCCCAAAAAATTCGAGTTTCGAAGGCTCATTCCCTAGAAGACTGTGCTGGTAGGAAGTAGTGAATACTAGAGGACATGAGGGCGGGTTGGAGGAAGTTCACCCCTGAGGAGAGCACGCACATCCACTTTCCCTCTCTGCTTCCTGTCCACTATGAGGGGAGCACTTGGGCCCCACCTCTACTCTTTGCCATGTGTGTGCCTTGGCACAGGCTCCAAAGCGAAGGAAGCACCTGATTCTGCACTAAAATTTTGTTGTGATCACAAAGCTGACTGACAGGAACAAATTTCGATATTGATTAGCAAACACAGTATTCTACTAACATTATTAACTCTGCTGATTTCAAATGTATTCCAAGCACGGACTGCAGGATTATTTTATTAATTTATTTTTCATAAATTATACATAACCCAAATAACATGTCTATTCCTTTATGCTCACCCCATTTCCTTAATTCCATTAGAAAGCCCACTTCATTCCAATGAATTACGACTTTTGTCATTTTATTGAAAACACTTCAAGGAGAAATACTACATTCCATAGTTCACTGTGTTTCACAAGAAAATAAAAATATCTATATTAGGTGAGAGACTTCTCCCAAGTAACTGATCTTGAAAACCACTTGGGTTTCTATTCCCTCAAATCTGCCATGCAGCAGAGCACAGCTCAGTCTTATTTTTCTTACAAGCTATGGTTAATTGCATCTGAAATTCATGTTGAAACTTAGTGATCAAATTCTCAATGTGGCTAGTACTTAGAACAGGGACATTTAAAAAATAATTGCGATTAGACAAATCATCAGGCACCTTCATGATCAGATGGCTTTATCCACAAAGGAAGGGAGATCTGACCTGACACATTATATTAACCATTGTCTTGCCTGTGAGACACAGTACTTGACAGTCACAACTTATATGACAGATGGTTTGCTTTGTCTCATATTTCAAAGGTCTCATTCTATCATGGTTGGCTGGCAATAATGGAAGGGCATGGTGGAGGACCTAGCCAGAAAAAAGCTGCTCGTGGCATGGCAGACAGGAAGCAGTGAGAAAAAAAAATCCTTCTCCAGGTCACATCTCTCCAACTAGATCCCACTTCCTAACAGTATGAGAAATCATTGATGAATAAACTCATCAATGGCTTAGTGCACTTAATACAATTAATACCATCTGTCCACTCACTCCCCAGATACATGAGGTTTTGGGGGTACATTACAGATCCAAACCACAACACCTGTGTTGTTCTCACAGTGCCTTCCACTAAGTTTCAGGACAGCAGGAAAGCTCACATCAGATGCTCCTGGACTTCCCACCCTCCAGAACCTTTAGTGAAAGAAACCTCTATTCTTTATAAATTATCCAGCTTCACATATTTTGTCATAGCAACATATAATGGTTTATGATGACCTCTTCTCTTCCTTCTCTCTCATATAAAATAGCTTTTTCTTTATTTTGAAATGAGAGGCCAAATTTAGGATGTTCACTTATTCCTTACAGATAACTTTCTACATATTTTCACAAATATCACCTACAAAGATGACAGCTTCTCCCTGTATTATCATACGAAGATAAGGTCTATTTCAAATAAATCCTCTAACTTGTGTAGAGGTATATAATTCCTAATAACTAACATCATTAGAAGAAATAAATATCAACAAAAACTATTTACTCTGTGCTGATCTAATAGTTACTGCTCTGATGAACTATATAATAAAGTGGTAGTGCTGAAATTTTAAGTAGAAGGTCAGGATTGAAATCATAATTAACTTTAGTTTAGTCCTTGATCCAGTAATATACTGTGAATATTCTACTTTGTTACAGGAAACTATCACAAAAGTATAGATCCAAAAGTCAAAGTTTTGATGTCTATCATCTTGTATAAGTTGCTCTGTATCCTGCATCAGAAAAAAAAATTAGGTTAAATGATCAGTATCATTAGAAAAGGACCAGAAATCATAATGTTTTCTGCCATGTACAGCATTTATCATTAGAAAATAGACACATTTTCAATTGTCATTGTGCCACTTAATTTATATGTGATAGCTTCCAATTAAGATCGGAGTGATACTGTTTTAAATCATTTCACTGTATCTCATAATTTATAAGATACTCTTCACAAATAAAAAAATCTATGATATTTAAGTGAGGAAAGAAGAAATGAAAACAAAGGTGGAGTCATGAGATAACACAAATACTATGAGCATTGGCTTGGCCGTTGTGCTCTGATCACCTCCCTACAGACGTTTGTGACACAGTGCCACTACTGAGAAATAGGATTTTAAGGTGTTTTGTTTTCTATTTGTCTCCTTTCTAAATAATAAATTCTGGTATCATTAATTATGCATGCATTTTCTTTTATGAAACGGGCTGGAAAAAATTAAATGAGATGAAATTTAGGCTACAAATTCTTACTATTTCAGCAAAGAGCTGATAAAAATTGTACTGAAGACAAATAGCAATCAAATCAGATCAGATCAGATCAGATTATGGGAAACTTCCTATGTTGTTGCTATGTCTTGTTACTATATGTTGTTATCTTTAAAATATAACATATTAAATATGCAGCTCTTTCATTTTGCAATGTGGAATCACAAATATTCCTATTTTATTCCTCAGAAGAAACTTACAAAACTTTATTAAAAACTCTTAAAGAACACTAAGGAATAACTGAATAAATGGAAAGCAATTCAGGGAAATTACAACTATCATAAGTGATTTTGAAAAATTAATATAAATAGCATATGTTACTTCAGACAACTGTCAAATAGATTCCATATGGATCATCAAATCCGTGTAAAAGAGCCAAATACACAGCATTGCCAAGCCTGAATTCAAAGTCAAGAACAAAGAAAGACAAAATGCCCCACAGTTTTCAGGATCATTTCAAAGCTACTGTTTAGGAGGCGGATGGAGAATGAGGAGAGGGCACTGAGGGCAGAAAAAACAATAGGAAGCACATGGTGAGCTGGAACAAACACACACGAAGCTGTGCACTTTCGGAACCTTAGGCTTGAGGTGCCTTCATGTGTCAAAAAGATGTATTCAAAAAGTTCTTCGGTAATAACATCCATTTCCTATAATAAAATGTAAATTTGAGAGCCCTGTGACTTGAGAGCTCTCAATTCACAAAAGATGTCAGAATGTCCAGAGGATACTTGTAAATGTTTATCCTTACTGGAAATCAAGGACACAAAGTAACAGCAAAAAGTAGACCCATTACACAAGAATCACAATCACAAAAGTTGAAAAGTTTGAGAAATTTTAGTCAAGCAAGGGTAGGAAGAAAATGGAACATCCTAATTGCTGGTAGGAATATAAATTAGCACAGGCAACATGGAGAAAAAAATCAGTGTCACCTAAGACTGGAAATGCATAAGCTCTGCAAGTAATGATTCCATTTTTAATATACTATTTCAGAGTATCTCCAAAAATGTACATATGTGTGTGTTGGGGGGGGGGGGTGGATAATGCAGAGATAACATTTGAGAACTTTTTTTTTTTGAGGCAGAATCTTCCTCTGTAGCCCCGGCTGCTCCTGAACTCCTGAACTCACCTACAGCCCAGGTTGTCCTTGGACTCACAGAAATCCTCCTGCTTCAGCGTCCTGAGTGCTGGGATTGCAGGCATGCACCACTATACCAGGCTAATGTGCTACTTGGGAATCAAACTCAGGGCTTTGTGCTTGCAAAGCAAATGCTTTAACTGTTGTGCTATTCCTCCACCCAAGAACATTTTTAGTAAAAAAAAAAAAGGGGGGAGGGAGCATACATCATTTTTCCTTCCATTTTGCACACAAAATGTTCCACTCACATGCTAATACTATTTTAACATTTGCAACTTACTGTCAATGTAGCTTCAGTATCCAGGCGCTGATAGAGTTCCCATGTTATACACGAAGAAATTGAGATTCAAATTAAGGAACTTTTCTAAGTTCCCGGAGCAATAAATCACAAACTCAGATCGTGTGTCCCCACAGTATATATTCTCTTAAGAACTGTGTTGTGCTAATTCTTATGCATTAGAAGATTACATCGTATGTTTTAAAACATTATAGTTTTTCAGGAACAAGTCTTGAAAATTATGACAATGGAGGGAGAAGCAAAATGTCAGACTCATATATTAGCTTGTTGCCATCCGTGTATATTTCTAGAAGTTCTAGGTGTGTATTTTTTTTTGGTGTTTACATTTGCATATATAACTGAAAAGTTTCATAGCAAACTCATGCAGCAGCTGAATCTAGAAAATGAGAATAACTATAAGATTGAGATGGTAGACTTGTATGCTAGGAAGTTTATAGCTAATGTTGCATTAAAGAAAATCTTTAGTAACTTGAGTGCATGTCTGTGAACTCCAGCTCATTGGTGCATGTGGAAACTCAGAGTGTCTGTTACTTGATTAAAAAACGCAATTAGCAAGTAGGAAACTCAAAAATCAAACTTTCATTCTAAGTACAGTATTGTCTCTTTTTAGCTTTGGTTAACCAAGTGTTGCTACATAGATAGACGCTGTGCAAAAGTGGGTAGAAACAGACACTTACTCTGATAAAATGTAATGTGTTCACCTCAAATTTCCTCCATTAATAAAAGAGAATCAACAGACTGGGAAAAAATACTCACCACCAACATGTCAGATAGGAAGCCCATAACTAGAATATACAGGGAGCTGAAGAAAAGTAAGCCTACCAAAATAAAGGACCCTATTGAAAAGTGGGCAAATGAAATGAAGAGGCAGTTTACTCACGAAGAAGTTCACATGGCCAATAAATACCTGAAAAGATGTTCAACATCCCTAGCCTAAAGAGAAATGCAAATCAAAACAATGCTAATATACCATCTCACCCCAGAGAGAATGGCCTGTATCAACAACTCAAATAGTAATCAGTGCTGGTGAGGCTGCGGGGAGAAAGGAACCCTCCTGCACTGCTGGTGGGAATGTAAATTTGTACAACCACCTTGGAAAGCAGTATGGAGATCTCTCAAAAGACTAGAAATAAATATCCCCTTCGATCCAGCGACACACCTCCTGGGAATATATCCAAAAGAGACCAAAACAACACATAACAGAGATATATGTATACCCATGTTCATAGCAGCACAACTAACAATAGCTAAAATGTGGAAGTCACTGAGTAGGGGGAGGAAGAAAAGAAGAGTGGGAAAGTCCTTGTCACTTGGACAAGATACGTATGTGCTCAAAATGCTCAACCTCATTGTAAACCTGGAATTTTGCACTTATACATATCAACAAAATGGGGAAAAAATAATTTGTCTGGTAACTCATTCAACAATATAATTAAACATTTGTCTCTAGTTGTGATGATTAATTATGTGAAACTGGTAGAGACCCCAGTGAAGAATCAATCCATGACTCTTGCTGGAGAAGAACAGGGCACTAACCACTATCTCACAATAAGATGCTGGTAATTACTCAGCTTGTGCTTCCGGAGGAAAATTTTTATAAATCTGACAAAAACCTATCTTTACGCATACCATTCTTCTTAATGGCGTACTAATAATTTCAAGCTTTATAATTGTTATTATTCTCGGTAATTATGTAATAATCATGATGCTTCATTTCTAACTCTCTAGAGAAAAGAGTAAAAAATCCCCTGGGAAGATGATGCAGAGATTAGACCAAATGGTCCTGATAAATTTTCTATTGTAATTTTCAACAAAGCCCTAGACACCATCTGACTAATTGCAGATATTTCTGGAAAGCTTGAAGGTCTCCAAATAATTAGGTTGGGAAGGGGGAGAAAATCAGTTAGGAAGCAGATATCTCCCTGGACACTGTTGCAAGCTGGCAACCGGCCTGCAGACCCTGGAGGTACTGACAGTGTGAGCGCGGGCAGGCCACCTCGAGGATAATTTGGTCTCAGAAGCATCGGCGTGTCTATCCAATTTAGGAAAGCATTTTGGCCGTGAGAAGCATTACAAAGCAAAAGTTCACAGGGAGAGGAAAGAGGAAACTTGAAATTAAATTTAAAATGTATTTGCTATGAGCTGAATAAACAACAATTTTATGTGCTTGAACCGAAATGCTTTGTCATTCTTCAGCAGCAGCATTTACATACAAAGTCCTTTGCTAAGGAATAAAAAAATGTCCAAGGGACTGGTAAATCTTTATTTGCCTCATTAAGCCTGCACAAAGCAAAACAAAGCCAAGTTGATAAAGGCATCCTGTGAAGGTCTTGCTGTCATTATGGTAGTCATCCAAGAACAAATCTGATACAGTGAGAGTAGCATTCACAGAAATGTTTCTAAGTTTAAGAAAGAGATAATGACACAATGATAAATACCTATGTCGGTAATAGACTTCGGATGTGTTAGGCGCAATATTTAATGGAAAGGAAAGAGCTCTCCCTCGAAGCTTTCATTTCTTTATTTGAAATTCAGAAATTCTTGCACAAATCCTTTTTTCTTCCTGATGAGTGAAATAGAAATCTGGTTTTATACCAAAGATTCTGACTCATGCTCTAGCCTAACCTCCAGGGTTTTTAAATATTTCAGTGCAGGTGCATTTGTTTCCTAGGGCTACAATAACAAGCTGCCAAAAAGTTGGTGGCTTAAAACAACAGAAATATATTCTCTCACATTTTCAGAAGTTAGACATCTGAAATCAAGGTGTCCACAGGGCTGTTCCTCATCTGAAGGCTCTAAAGAGAATTCTTGCTTGCATTTCCCAGCATCTCCTGATTGCCGGCAATATTTAGCAGTCCTTGGTGTTTCTTGGTTTATAGCCACCTCACTTCCAATGGCTTTCTGGTCTCTAACGTTTAGCTCATTAACTATCTTGTAATCTTCCTTTCTTCATACAAACATTGGTCTTTGAATTTAGGATCTCCTCTCACATAACATGAATTCCAAACTTCATTACACTATGAAGACTATGTCCAAATAAGGGCACATCTGCAGGTTCCAGAGGGTTCAGGCTTGAATCTATCTTTCTAGAGGACACAAGTTATGGCATCACAAAGGTTAAATGCATGTCTGATTCTCTGAACCTGGAAGGTAAACCTAAATGGCTAAATGGGGAAAACGACTTTCAAGTAATAGCTATCTATTCAGCTTTATTAATAAAATTCAATCATGAAGTTACAGGGAAATTCTTTCTTTTGGTCACACAGAATAAAATCTGACATGCAAGCTCATGAATTCTCACACCTTACCTATAAAAACATGAAGAAGAATATGCAAGGCTCTAGCAGGCATGAAATATACTTTGACCCGGAATTAAAGGCAGAGTATGCCAGTGATGACCAGGAAAGAGATGCAAGTTTCTCTCCACACTCATTTTTCTTGATAACATCACCAAAGAGAATGTAGCCCTGAATTCTCCTCCCGTCTCTAGTAGCATTTCTCTGTGGTCACTCCAGCAACTACTTTTTAAAAGAACCCTGCCCACAATAACAGCTGAGAAGTCAGAAAGACCACAACCATTCCCCCTTTCCCAAGGGGCAAGCCTGGTGCTCACCCATACCCACTTGGACCCAAACGCGAGCATCCCTGCCAGGCTGGACTTAAAGCCAAACTATAGTCAGGTTGGAGAAAGGAGATCTGAGCTGTCTGCTTTAAGACGGGAAGGAAGTGTGTTTCTCGTTTCCTCGCTCTGTTCGCTTTTTTCCCAAAAGGCAGCCAGAGACAGCTTTGCTGCCTCCTTGTGTTTGAAGCCTTCATTCAACCAGAAGCGTAAGGACATTCACAATACCTGACAAATAATCACACTACATGACATTTACATGGAAATTTCTGGTGCTTAAAAATTTACCAGATGTTCTTCTACATGTCTGTAATACATAGCAATCCATTTAGTCTATTAAAAACTTGAAGTAGATGCTACGTTATGCCCATTTCACAGAAAAATAAATAGAGGAACTGATGGATTACACAACTCTTCAAAACCTAAGAGCAAACAAGTGGCAGGTTTTGGATTCAAATTCTGCCATCTGTCTGTAGAGTTCTTATTCTCTTCTAAGTTGTGTTTCTTCAAGAGACTGTTGAATAGAAATTATTCTAGTTCCACACAGCAATATAATATCAGTTATTCCATGTAAGTGATACACATGGTGCCTTTCTGTGGACCTTCCCTGAGTCTCTAGTTATTTAGGAAATCTCTTGAGAGATGTTATGGAAGTTAAACAGTATTTCAGTATATTTGTTTCTGCATATTTCTTACCTCTCTATGTGAGAGGGACAGCTGATGAGTTCTTTCAAACCATGTCACAAACATCAGGCACAATTCTCCTCCAGTCAAGCCAATTTATTTGCATTTGCTATGAAGTCCCATGAGCCACAGACCACACTGCCTTGCCCACGCTGTCTGCTGAACTTGTGAGGATTTATCCCCTTCTCTCAAGCTGCTTGGTTAAGACTTACTTAGAATTCCAAGCCACACCTGAAGTGTTCCTGTTACTAGCATTAATGTCCTGACCACTCCTGCCACTCTTGCCCCCAGACGAGGCATGATGCTCCTTATCTGTGACTGTATCCAGCATCTAGAATCGTAGATCTTCTTACCAACCAAACACTGATGCAAAGTTTTCTTCTTCCTATCAAAACCTAGAAATTATTCAAGCAATCAACTTTACCCACAAACCTAATACTCAAAGAAAAGTAAGGCGTTTCCAACTTACAGGATGCATTTCATATTCCTAGAGGGAATCTTGTTAGTTCTACAATGGAGTGTGCCAACTTAGGACAACCAAAGGAGAGGAGAGATGTCCTGTGGCTTCTTCTGTGAAAGCTTCCTGAACAAACTTCCTGTCTTCCTTTCTGGACTATGTTAGGTCTAGATGTGAATTCCAGAGCTAAGGAAACCTTCTCACTACGAGGGTGAAGGTACGGTTCAACAAAAAACAGAACAGAGACTGGATAAATAACGTTACAGGAATGGCTTATGTTAGCCTTGAAGTGCCCACTTCTGGACTGCCTTCAGTAAGACTACTATGCATTTTTACTAAATAAGCCACTTCCAAATTTATTGTAACGTCCATCTAAAAATGCTGTAGTGAAGATCTTCACCAAACATTTTTGTGTACCTCTCTAAAATTGTTTTTCCAATTGCTGAGCAATCAAACCATGAGCTCTTTGGAGTCAGGAATTGCTACTTTTTCTTCCATAAGCCCACAATTTAATTCAGACCCAGCCCATGATGAAAGTTTCTATTTCTTAAATAAATTTAAATAAAAAGTCAATGGCCAAATAAGTGAAATTACCACTAGTTACTCAGTAAAGAAGAATAAGTATCATGTATTTAAAGGAAAATCTTCATAAGGTTTCAAGAAATATGTCTAAGAGAAATAATTCTGAGGATTGAGCTTTAAAAATATTGTCAGTTCTACCTTCCTAATGGAGAATTAAATTAGACTTCCATTTAACAAAGTTGTGACCTAGAAGCGCGCTTGAAGGTATTTATTGCAGTTATAACATCATAAATAATGAACAAGAGTGCTAACAAAATCATAAAAGTCGCAGTCTATGTTCGGATATAAGATGAACTTTTGGAACATCAAAAGAAAAGTACAAAAATAAGTTTGTGTTCTTTGATGAACAGCCTAAATAGAAACCACCAAAGCACAGAAAAGAACTGGACTAGCAGGAGTGTTTTCCAAAAAGGCACTGTGGTGTGGATTTCACTCTCTAAAGACAGAGATGGAAGAAGATGGGGAGTATTTTACTTTTGCACCATTAGAGAGGGAAAGGGAGAAAGAGAGGGAGAGGTGGAGAGAGAGAGGGATGGATTTTTTCAGGAATGACTAGCGAAGTTTTTATACCTCACATGCATGTTGGAAGAGTGGACTGAAAGCTAGGCCACAGCTAGAAGTCTAACAGTGAGGACGTGTTGGCTAGCTGCCTGTCTGAGCCGGGAGTGAAGAACCACTCTCTGTCGTCATGTGACTGAAACCCGTCTGCACTTCCAGGATTATTTGAGCAAGGGACAGGGCACCTCAAAGAAAAAACAAATGAAGTGGGCCTGCCTGGAGGGGCAATTGGAATTCAAAAACGAAATGCTTCACTTATTTTTGAACAAAAGCCGAATTAACTTACAAGAGTGTACATGCACTGGACTGTCTTGTCATTCTCGTGTTCTACTCGCCTCTTCCTGGTTGCTCTCCTCCGCCTCACAGTGCCTCCGTCCCCCTGCGGCCTACAAGCTGCTTCTGTCCCAGGGGTTGCCACAGGCCATTTTCCAGTCACTGCTGGACTTGTTTAAAACCTTTGCCAAAATGCCAGTGCATCATTTACGGTTAAACACAAATTTTAGTGTTTTAAGGCAACTGCAGTTTGTGATTAGTCGTATTGTGTGAGTTGGTCAGTGTCTTCTTGTCTGAGGCAGCTCATTTGGAGTTAGGTGGTTTAGAATGACCTCAGTGGAATATTTTCGGCCTGGAACCTTAGCTGAAGTGGTTGGAAAGCTGAAAGCTCTATGTCCACTTGGGCGCTGGTATTCCAGTAGGCAAAAGGTGATGCATCCACTTTGTGGCAGAGGCTTCATTACCAGCGAAAGAACATAAATCCTTATGCTTACACATATTCATGCCTTACCTTTGTTTGAACTTTTTAATGTCCAAATCCCATGGTCACACCCATATTCAAGAAACTGGAAGACAAATTATCTGTTTAGTAGCAAAATCACACTGCAAAGCTATGAGACTTCAGGGATGGGAAGAACTGTAACCTATCGCCTCAGTAAGAGCTGCAGTGATAGCCCTGCTCAGTCGCAATTTAGTGTTACCCAGGTATCCCTGATCATCTTCAGTCTGCTTTACTTCTTACTTCTGTGGTACATGTCGCTTTCTAACATACTACTTGTTTTGTTTATATTTATATTTATGGTCTATTCTTGTCTCCTTCAAAAATATATGTTCCCAAGGTTGAAACCTTTGTTCATCAATCCACTCAACAGTGGTTCTGACACATAGGGAGGGTCCAGTAAGTACTACTTGAGTGAATGAGTAAACGACCTGCAGATAACTTGAGGGCAAAAAAACCTCATGTTTGGCCGGAGGGAGCACCTCATTCATTTCAAAGGGACTACAGAGATTGTGTGGGAATGGCTCCCAAAACATCAATTAAAACTATCCTGAGAAATAAAATCACAGTCTAAATTAAACAAGAATAAAATGATAGAAAGGACAATCTCAGAGTTTGAGTCTAATTAATGATGATATGGTTACTGGCTGCTTAAAGGCTATTTATTTATTTATTTGGGGCTGGGGATCAAGCCCAGGGCCTTCGCACTGCACTACATCTCCACCCCATTTTTATTTTTTGATTTTCAGGCAGGGTCTTGCTAAGCCATGTTATTGTTCAGGCTCTACTCAAACTTGTGATTCCCCTGCCTCAGCCTCTCAAGCAAGGACATTTTTTAAATTAAGGTTCTTTCACTCACTAGCTGCCCAAATCAAAAAAGGCCACTTGTTGCAGTAATTAGGAAGAGGCTAGCTTCAAGGAAGATGGCAGAGTTAAAAATCTCAAAGTTAATAATCTCTCTATTCTGTGGGAGCAAGAGTCTTTACATCATAGTACAGAAGTAATTATGTGCTTTTAAAACTTTTTTAAAATAAAATATCACGAGGTCACAGCTGACAGTTGGGGCAGAGTTGTTAGATACTTGGGGAAGGGAATTCTTCATCAGAAAAAGAACTCAATTTTCCACTTTGCTGCCCGGCATCTGTGTGCCCACGTGTCCCAGTTTCCCCTCGTCACTGCTGTCCCAGCTCCCTCCAGCCCAAGTCCTGCCTGCAAGGAAAAGGAGGCAGGGAGCCATTTCTCCTTCTCCCCTAGAATCTGGACAGTTCTGGGTCTGGTGTCCCCCTTCTCTGCTGTTCCTCCTCCTTCCGTGCCCACACGGAAGCTCAGAAGATCTTTGCTCCGTTTTGAAGCATTCTGCAGCCATTTTGAATTATCACATACTGGAGTACACACAGAAGAGATTTAGTGATGGCATCCTCAAGAAATGCAAGCTAAATGTTGTAATCACGACCTTGTGTATAGTAAGTTGTAGCACAGGAAAAAATGAGTACTTGCAGTAGCTCGGACAGTCAGCAAGTGGCAGAATTTGTCTTCAAGCGGGGAACTTGGTGACTCAATTCCTGTTGTAAGCCACTGCCTTCTGAGTGAAGGAGGATCAGATATAAATCCTCTACTCGATTAGTTTATAATCTTACCATATTAAAAGACCCTGGAGAGTGTCTGTAAATCACTATCATGCAGGATCTTTTAGTAGAGGCACTGGGAAATCGGAGGAGGAAGAAATTACTTCCAGCTGAGTGAGGATCAGGGAACCCACATTCCAGAGGAAATGGAACTTTAACTTTGCTTCATAATTATGACAGACATGAAGCACTGGTTGGTGTTCCGTGTTTTCTTTGCAATCTTCAGAATATTGTGAATCACGTGTATATTTTTATTGTTAAAATTAAGGAACAAAATTAAAAGTCACTTTGTTTCTCTCCCTTTATTTCTAAATTTGTATATCTGTCTTCCTTCTTCTCAACTTCCTCTCTCTCAGAAAAAAAGAAAAAAATCTCTTTAGACTCACCACCTTCTATTTCAATATATGTATTACAATCTATTCCTAGAGCAGACATAAGCACTTTTATGCCCTATTGCAAAGACCTGAAAGTAAACATAAGTACTTAAATCACATAACCTTATTAATGCATATTTACACATGTTTTGAAAAATATTATATGTGGAATTTTTCTCATTCTAAATTTCTAACATATATATCTCTCCAAGTCAGCCATATCAATTACATTCCTACAAACTAAAAGAAAGGCCAAACTTGTAATAAACATAATTGCACATATTCTAAACTAAGATGTTTCAAGTTCAAATGTCAAAAAGAACATATAAACACAAATTTTGAAGTGATTAAAAATTATACATTAGACAGGTACTTCATCTTGACAAAAATACATACATAAGAAATACAAATGACAATGATCATCTTTATAATTACATTTTATAGCACTATAAATTAGCATATGAAGATAACAGGAGAAATTGATGTCAAGTAAGAAATAACTGTCTGTAAACTGTGTAGCTTTTTGCTAATCAAGAATTTCAGAGCCCACTATGGAATACTAGACAAAGTCTGTTCTATGTGAAATGATCAGACATAGAATCCAAAATTCTGTTTACACAACTTAATTCTTCTCCAGAGACTAATGCAGAGAAGTCTTAAATTGAGCCCAACTGTGCAGTGAGAAGCAAATGAATAGAAGACTTCAGCTTTGCTCAGTTTGGGTGCTGCCATATAAACACGATTTATGCATCACATAAAGAGAAACCTACCTGCTAAATCAGATAATAATAAAACAGAAGAACTAAGGAAAACTTTGTTTGACGGTTACTATGCACCAAACCCTCTGAACCTATGTAGGCTGTCCCCGAGCCACATGCTGAAGTCCCATGAGTCTACTTCGAGGTAAGTGGTAGGCTTTTGCGTGAACGATATCATTCGTGATTCCACAGTGTTGGAAGATTTTGGAATTGTCATTTTACCATAGTCTAGGCCTTTAATATGGAGAGTGTCTCTCAAAGAACCATATGTTAGACGTTTGGCTCCCAAGGTAGAACTTTTGCTATATTGTGGATCCCTGGTCTCTTACTCCCGTTGTCCACTAAAAAATTGTCATTGTCATTCGTGCCATGAACTGAAGATTCAAGTGGAGACACTCATGAGACCTCTGCAATGTCTTTTGGATTTGGACCTCCAAAGTCATGAGCTAAATAAAAAATATCTGTATAGAAAGTTAAACGCCTAGGGCAATTCATTGTAGTAATGGAGAGCTGATTAATACACAGGTGTAGCATAGTTTGAAAATACATAAAACTGAAAGAGTCGTTTTAACTAGGGCTAGTGGTTGGCCCTGAATTCCTTTGGATCCAACTCCAATTGATGTTTTGGAGCTCATATAATAGTTTACATTTGAACATGTCTTAACTCAAGGAATGACAAAAACTGTTCTTTTTTAAATTAAATCTTGTCTTTTTTGTTCGGATCCGTAATTATCAATGTTGGGAAGCATGTGATTCCCAGAGTCCATAAAAACATACCACCTTACACTAACCACATGGTTTAAGAAAATCCAGCTCCTAAATCTTGTCAGCATCTTGTTTATGGCCTAAGATTACTGCCTCTTCAATCTCTGAGAACACTTCTTCAACGTTTGCCTAGCAAAGCGCCCACAAAGACCCTATGCCTGAGACTGTGCACACCACTATCAAGAACAGGAGCACCACTGCCCTATAGTGTGCTGGCTTGGGGCTGCTGCTGGAATAACTATTTCTGTCACTGTACGATCTTGACTCTTCTATTCACCCAGATTGAATACCTCTAGAAAGCTTCAACTACAATTTCAGAGAAAATATTTGCACTTTTTCCTGGATGGTCCTTTGTGGTAAATCTTATGAAACACAGACCCATGTGTTTCATATGTACATATATAGTTTGACTAATAAGCACTCTAATGCTTTCCAAAATGGCTGTACCATTCCCTTACAGGAAAATATTCTCTTTTTATTATTTTACTCATAACATAAGATTTATACTTGTAGACTTTCTCTTGTTTTTCTTTTACTAGTTTCTTTTTTTAAGTTAAGGTTTACTCTCTGAGGTCACAATTTAATTTTTCATCTCTAATGTCAATGTCAATACAATAAAATACAATAAAAAGATATTTTAAGAGAGGGGTTCTATTAGATTCAAATTAAGATATTTACAGGTTAAATCCTAGAGTTATTTTTTAATCCAAATTATACTAAATAACAATGGAACGCTTTTCCTGGAGGAAACAAAAATATTATGGCATAATATAGGGCATGATATTACTAAAATCTTATCAACATTACTTTTGTCATCTAAGAAAATATATCAAGGTGAATTGAAACTATTTTAGAAAAATTAAAATATGTATATATATACATATATATAGAGAGAGAGAGAGAGAGGGAGAGAGAGAGAGAGTTAGGGCTTTAAGTTGATTTACTTGTGGTTCTTAATTGATGATGTGTTTGAAGGTGACTATCATTTAGCCTTTTTGCAGTCCACATGGATGTGTCATCAGTAAAAGTCAGTATATACTTGATCGTTGAGCTCATGTTGAGCAGAACCGTATTTGAAAAATGTACACACTTAGAATTTTAACTTTTTTATCACCACACCTTTTCTGAGAGATCAGCAATGTCAAATTGCTTGCAAAAAAAGTGGACTCATCCTGTTCATAGCTGCTTCAGATTGAGTAGAGATATTGTAAGGACTCCTTGAATTTGGTGATTTATCAGAGGTTGTGGCTCATATTCAGTTTGAATGTAAAGCAAAGTGTGGCCTGGGAAAAGGTGAAAGGCCAAAAGCTTCTCTGAACAGTCCTAGGAATTCCTTTTTGACTGTCGTGTAAGCATGGATTTTTGGAACTTGAAAAATACAACTGTACAAGGCAACTGAGTAAACATTAGGTAAAATAACATATAATGAAAACTGAAGAAGAGTTCTCTTAATTTTGAACAATTAAAATTTGAATTTATCTGGAAAGTCTCTCAATTAATTTAGAGCAATTTATAATGTTGGTGGAGTCTTTGTGATAATTTCCAGGAACATATACGAATTTCTCCTTATTAGGTCTTGGCGAGGAGGGCAAGAAGAAATATTAGTAGCTCTTAGACTCAGTTTGCTGACAGTCCATTGGTTAAGTTTAATCCTATTGTCCTGCAGTTGATCATTACCATCTTAAGATCTTGTGTTAGAACTTTCGATAGAAGCTAGAGAACAGACAACAGACATTTATGACAAAACTGACGAAAGTAACAAGCAAAACAGACTTAAAATAGTTGAGTTAGAGGTCCCTTATCAGGGAGTGGCTAAATTTAGTGGTTGAGACACAGCTCCATCCACAGTAAAGACCTCACACAGATCACCTGTAAGATCTGCTAAAATGTTCCCCTAAGCAGGACCCCTGATGTTTCCTTCAGCATATAAGGCTGGGAGGAAAAATTAAACTTGTTTTGTCCTATACATGAGATGGTTCCACAAGTCTAAGTGGATCATTTTTAAATTGCAGACACCAATCCAGTGCCCCGACTATCCGAGCAGTTGATGTCATGCTAGCCATGACAATATAAATGTCAGAAAGTAGACAGGATACCTGGAAAACTCTTCATCCACTGTCTTCAGCGTTTCTTAAAGGCTTCTTAGTTACTCCATTCATTTCTGGATTCAGGCTTCTCTCTGCTTCTCTAGTTTCTCCTAATAGATTCATGAGGGGAGGAAGTATCCAAAGCCTGTTCACCCTCCTGTCAGAAACCAAATGCCTCTTGTTCTAGATCTTCTGCCTCTTTTATTATGTAAGGAGGAGAGAAAAGGCAATTTCACTTAGACACAGAAAAGTATCTATTAAGGGAAATTTCAAGAAAGGAATAATTCCTCATTCAACTGCTCTGTGGGTTTTAACTTCCCAGCTGCCTGACCCTCTGAGCAGCCAAAATTGCCTATTCAGCTATCAAAGATGAGGTGTCCTTGACCTTTAAGGTTAACCTTTTCTGGTCTTAGAAACTTCTGAATCCTTAGACATTAACTTAGAGGTAAAGTTTTTAAATTGTTCTAGGTAGTTGAGTGACACATCATAATTCGGAACATAAATACTGAATTTGGCATTTTCAAGTTATTTTCAGAGCTACTCTGGATCTGATTGGTATGTCTGCTGCCCTGGTCCTTCAGTAATGAAGCTCCCCAGCTTAATCAGTGAACTGAAGAGCATCCCTGGTATTTTAAAAATAAATTAAAAAATTAAAAGAACACCTCAGAAACTTTCATTCCCCTTAAATTGCTTCTCCTAGGCACAAAGGAAAATTCTCACATATTAAACTTGTTTATGGAAACCTTACTAGTACAAGTTCAAGATAATCTCAATTCAGAAGCTTCTCCTTCAAAACATTCTTACTGTTAATGAAACACACAGGTACTGCACCTTCTGTGCCTTTCCATTCAAAAAGAGAAAAGCTGTTCTTTTCATTTGGAGCAAAGCCTGTGATTACGGACCAGCTAATTAACTTGTTTGATATGGAAGGGATGGTGCAATTTTCACTTGCACCGATCCTTTCTTCCATATGGCTGGGGTTGCTGCTTATAAACGCTGTGACTGCTGTTGTGCAGAAGCTAGTCATAAGAACTTGTGTTAAGCCCATTTCGGTACCTCTCATTAAGCTCCCTTGGCAACTGGGAAATTTTTAAAACTAGTTAAAGTAAGTAACCAAGTGGAATTTCCATATGTCGTCATTTATAAAAGGCAAGATTTGTCTTTCACCATTTTCTGAGCTTCTGTACAGATGCCACAGGTAGGTAGTTTACTTGGTCATTTCAGTAGCTAATTTCTCTCTTTCCGAAGGACATTCTCTGTTGCTCTGTTGATTATGTATTGTCCTCAGCCAAAGCATGGCATAAATTAAACTAAAACTGCCTGGTTACGCTTGATTTTAAAAGAAAAAAATTGAACAGTAAACATTTCATTAATAAAGTATGCCACTAATTGACCTAAGTTAAACTTCTCCACAACAGATCCGGATAGACACATATACTTCATCTTAAAAAAATAATAATTACATTAATATTGATAAAGATAACAATTGCTTTCCAACAAGGAAAGCACAAACTACAATAAAACATCTGTGATCTATGTCTGATGAACTCAAAATTTAGATCCAGGACATACGAGATATCTGCCGATTTACAAACTGCCTTTCTTGTATTGAGGTCAGGCGCCAGTAAGCATTTTAGATCATCAATACCAACATCCTTAATATATGCTTTATAGAACATGAAAACAGCTGGGGCAGTATTTTATTTATGACTCTTTTAAGTAGGGCTGCTGTGTCGTTTATTGGCTCTAAGATGGGAGGAAGCCTGCGGAGGTGGTTAAGTGGGTAGGAAATTGGCAATATTTGACACTGCCTTACCTCTCTGTGATCTTCAGGTCCTGTCATGACATCTCAAGATCTATAATAGACCTAAAAGATATCTAATCCTGCCCCCTTCCAAGGTCATGTTCTCTTCTTTAGGAAGAGTTTTAACACTCTGTTTACACCTTTTATTTCACACTTGACCAAGGACTACAATAGCCGACATAATGGAGTGTTTCCGATATACCAAGCACTGTTCCAAATGCTCACCAGGAATCCACACATTGTATCTCCAACGCAGTTCAGGGAAGAAGATCCCATTTCTATTCTTATTTTTACAGAAGAGAATGACTTTTTAAGTATTTTAAGTTATTTTGATTTACATCAAAACTCCAAATTTTGCACCTTAATTCTTGAGAATATTACAATCGAAAAACTTACAAGGAAGACTATATGTATTTTAGATATATATTCACAAGTAGTATGTGCTGAAAGGTGAAAAAAGGTATTAATACATTTTTATTTATTTTCAGTTATAATATGGAAATGATTAAGCAAAGAAATATAGCAATATGCGCCAAAATCTACAGTGCCTCTCATACACAAAATACCATCAACTATAACACACCCTTTTGAAACACATATTGGTACCAAACCAATGGCTTAAAAATATGGCTTACAATGGGCTCCCACAAAAACATAGCTACATATGATCTTGAACACATGCTCCCGATACTTAACAGGAGTTTGCTTGTATCTCTCAGATTAGTTATTATTAATTCAGTTTTTTTAAAAAACAAGCTCACTGAAGGCACCGACTGGCACAGCTATCTATGTATACTCCACAGCAACTGTGTGGTGTTTGGTAGACATACAAGAAATAGGCGTTCATAAGTAAAGTTTTATAGAAGGTTAACGTACTCGGTGTAAAAACCAAGTTCACTGAATGTGCAGACCAGCATGACCATTTACATTAGAAATACTTCACAGAGCATGGGACAGTGTTAGGTACAAAAGTATGAGCTAATAAACTCAATTTATAGAATGCGAATACACTAGATATTCTCTGACCCACTAGAATTTTTCAAGGATTGCTTTCTCTCCTGCTCGGTGACCCAGGAGGTTGGTTTTCTGTGTTACTCGGGCCCTGCTTGTTCTTCAGCTTCTAATTGTGTTTTGGTCAGTAGGGAGGACAGAGGAAGATTAAAGGGTGAAAGAAGGAAGATCTGGGCGTTGGGGTCAGAAGACTGACCACGGAAATGTTGCTCAACAGGAAGCCTCAGCCTCTACCTGGCAGCCACAGCTACATTGCCAACTACAACTCTTTAGGGGGCCACTTCCCCCCTTCAGATCTAGTGGTGACATTGGAACCCAGCCACTGTTAGCCCAGAGGTAAAGCATCCTCTCTTTTGGGTTTTCCTTAACCTTTCCCATAACTTTCTAATTAGTATTTTTTAAAAATCTCTTTAATTACTCTCTTCTGCATGCCATCTGTTTCCTGCCAGGAACTTGACCAATGAATAAAAATAAAACTTAGAAAAAATAAGCTAATTTACTAATGATCACCATTTCTATTTCCCTCATCATATAATAGTGGTCAACATTACTGAATGTGTACTGTATGCTGAGTAATATCCTGATATGTGCAGCTATTTGGAAATGGAGTTTAATTTACCAATTAAAATATATACTTCATCTTACGCTTATATCTTACATGCTGTCATTATAAAGGTTATGAACTCTGCCAAGTTATTCAGGCTGTGTCTTGCATGCCTCCTTTGTGAAAAAAGTCACGACGATGACTGCTTCCTGGGTTTGCCACCAAGTACCAGACAGGTGGTAAGTGGAAACCAGTCAGTTCCTATCAGCATCCGGTTCTCTTCCGGGGGTCACTGCCATTTTTCAAAAACAACTTGACACTTGTTGAAAGAAGAAAAGATAAGGAAAATAATTTTATTGAATAATTTTGTTGTTACAACTCCTGAGTCATGTTCTTTTCTTTTATAAGTATATAAATTTAATTTCTGTGCATTTTGTATCCTTTGTCTTATATTTGACAGGGTTTGATAAAGATATACAGAGAATGTTTAAATTTAAAAATATCTATTAAAGTACTCTGCCATTCATCCTCACATCAAACTCACTTATCCAATCACTTTCGTCACTCTCTGATGTAGACCTGGAAGTCTCTTTCACGTCTTTATGAGTTTTAACAAAAAATACACTAGGTGTTGCTGCCCAGTGCCAATCAATGGGGAAGCAAGCTGGTGAAAACATTCTGATGGATCCTCATGCACCTTATTCACTGCATCTGGCACGGTGCAACTTCTGGCTGTTACCCTAAAGGTAACTATTTTGAATCCGTTTGGGACACTAGAGCAGCCATGACAAGGTAACTACAGACAAAAAAAAAAAAAAAAAAGACTAGTGTAAGTGCTTTAGGAAGTGTCAAAAATGATGGAACAAGAAAGATCACAGGTGAGACAGTAGTATTTTGAGGGAGATAAATGGCATTATATATTTTACTGTAATCACTTTTAAAATTTTAAATGTTCACTATATATTTCGATCATGCCTTCTACCTGTTTTCTTTATATGTTCTTCAAAACTCAGCACCCGGCTTTTCAAGCCTTTTCCACAGATAATAATGACACAAAACTTGCGACATGCCAACCATTCCATAACCTTCACTGTTTAAATTCTATTTTCTACCATTTCTAACTAATCACATAAGAGCTTGAAAAAAATTAAATCTTTAAATTTCTTATTAGTACCTACAACTATCTATACAATATACGAAATCACTCCAGTTTGTTTACTTAGTTCACACCAAATCAGGGTTCTCTGTCAAAAAAAAAGCCCAGTGCTCTAAATTATTTATATCTCCTATACACTGCCAATATTTTCTCAATTAATAATTTGTTATGTGTTTTATGTTTCTAATACATTTTACCATAGAAATATCTTTCTAAACTTTTGTATAGTCAAATTGTTTTTCTGTTTTAGTAGGGATTTTGTTGTTTGCAGTAAAGAATTTTATCTTATCTTAGACATACAAACTTCAAACATATCACATATATGTATAATACACATATGCGAATATATGTATATAAATATACCTCTATATTGTATGTATCCCTTATATAGATACATGATTATATATTTGCCACAAGCACGTATAATTTTTAAATATTTTAATTATACATTTAGTATATTTCAGTTTGGTTTATTAATATAAACACCATATGTAAATTTTCTAAATGATATTATTTTTCTAACAAAATATCCATATATTCTTTTTGTTTTCTCTATTCCAATGTTTTACCTGTTGCTTTGTATTTTAGTATCAACAGGATACTGACTTAGTTGCCCTGTTTTTAGCATTCATTTGAATCACTGACAAAAGCATTTCTCCTGTTTTTCTTTTTTATAATTTTCCTACAATTTTCATATGATTTATAGATTCATACCTAACTTCTAAACACTTTATTTAGTTTCAAAATATGCTATTTAAAGAAGAGATTTCAGAGCAATGTTTGCAAAGTCACTCTAAATGAACGAGTGAATGAATGATGATTTTACAAAAGATAATGCAGTGGCTCCTGAGGTGACCAGCTCCTGAGTAGAAAAAGTTCCTCAGAGCGGAGGTGAAGGGCTGGAGAAAACGTTCAGCAGTTAAAGCGCTTACCTAGCAAGTGCTTAGTACAGGAGTTCGATTCCCCAGCACCGCATAAACCGGAAGTGGTGGTGCATGCCTATAATCCCAGCACTCAGAAGACTGAGGCAGAAGGATTGCTGTGAGTTCAAGAGCAGCCTGGGCTAACTAGTGAGTTCAGGATCAGTCTTGGCTACAGAACAAGACCCTGTCTCAAAAAGAAAAAAAAAAGTAGAAGTGAATCTGTCCATCATGACTGCGGTAAATATTTGCATTTCACCCATATTTCCACAAGGACTCCTTCATCCTGGGTGGCCCTTTTTCTGCTCACAAGCACCAGAGTAAATTTAAGCTATTTGCTTATGGTTGGCTGTTATTAGGCCTGTACAGTAAGAAAGTGCAGCTTTACAGACCCTGTCCTTGAACAGTGTACGCGTGAGCCCTGCGTCTGTAAGAAACGAGGGGTCGAGCGATCAAAGGGGAGTGGAAGAAAAACAGAGGAAAGAAAAACCGGGCTTATAGAAATGCTGTCACTTTCCTATTTGTTCTTGTTAAATAGCTCTATAAATAAGTTCCACATTTGCGCATGAAGACATGCCGAAGCACTGTACAAGTCGCCTGGGAAGACAGGCGCCGCACGCCACTGCTTCTTGGACGTTTTTGTTGGGTTAGGAGCCTGATTCCTTGGAAACAACACGAAGACAAATAGAGCCATGCGGCGTCTAATCAGAGATGATATAAATCATTATGTCAGTTAACTGTAAGGTCCATAAATCTCTAAAAATGCAAATTTATGACATAGAGACACAATTTACCAGTGCTGGCTTTTTAAATTTGATTAGAATGACGAGCAAGGATGGAAGGGATCTTCGTAAAACTTGAGTACAACCAGATCCAAAATGGAAGTCCTTACCTGGAGCGTTTGCTGGCGTATTAAGCGTGAGCTTCACTTTTTCCCTGTTCAGACTAATTGCTTCTTTAATCTGTGATCGCTGATACACACATGCACTTGTGCACGTTAATCGGAAGGAAGATGGTCTGATTCGCTTCACTTTCATTATATTCTGTTTTTAATTGTCTTCACGGTCACGGTGCCACTATTTTATTTCATAGTTTAATAAGCAAGAAATCAAACAATAAAACTTAGATGTATACTATCGTGATGGATAAACATTCGAGTGTAGTATTCCCCAAGCAGGCCCAAGGCCAAAGGGATTAATCTAAAATGTGGATTCTCTTCACAGAGCTCACTGTGGTTTGCTTGGAGGATACAGGCCACCCATCCCTGGAAACTTCTGGAATCTGTGCTCCCAAATTCTGATACTCGCCCTCGTCTCCTTGCAGACAGGCACGTTGAGCCAACCGCCCTGCAGCTGACTGATAGCCTGATGCATTTTTAGAAAGGAACAGAGGCTGAACCAAGCAGTGGCTAAAATAAGAAAGCAATTTAACTTCATTGTGAAGACAGCCTCGAAAACCGCCCCCCAAATAATCCCAAATGTTGGGCTACAGTCCCGAAAACACATATTTGTTCTTTTCTTGGCGTGCACTTTTTAATATGCATCAAAGTCTTTCCCTCCCGCCCACTGAAGATGCCATCGTCCTGTTGTTCTTGAGGCTTCAGAGCTGTGATTCCATCGGCAGCCTCCCACGGAGCTCTGTGAAGTTTGGTTCAGCGTTTCCATTATGAAACTCGTAAGCCTCCAGAACAGACTTATTGCAACTGTCTATAAGAGAAAAAATTGTTCCCAGCTGATAGTTAGTATAGATTACATTCATTTTCAGTCCACAAGCACTCTTCTTTAGCATATTATAAGATGAAATTTCATGTCTTTACCTTTACTTTTTTTTTTTTAGTTGCTCTTGTCAGGATAACATGAAGAATAAAGTAGGGAGGTAAAACCTCATTCACCGCACATCTTGCCCGTTCTCTCCAGGACACTGGACCGTTTTCACTTTATAGCAAGAGGCAAACGTTCAGGTCTTAAACACTGGGCCTGGCAAGTGCCTTCCTCCAGGACTGGTTCCGGTCATCTCCCAGGCAGGCAGATCGGGGAAAGACGCGAGAAGGGATCCGTAACTAAGAATTTTATGTTTCCCATACTCAGAAGCAACCATGAACTCAAATGCATAAACCACAAAATAATACTGAAAACTTCCTAAAAATTATTTCAGAATGTCATTAAAAGATACATGGTGCGACTTCAACAATCCTATTTGTGGATTATGTTTTTAAATCATATAGAATGTTTCTTCACATTGCTTTACAATATGATAAAGAAGGAAAAGTACAAACAAGGTTGTAAAATGGGAATTTAACTCCTAAATACATTACAACTTTATTCCGTTAGTAATAAAAAAGGGGGATGTTTAGTGAATGGTATTTTTTTAGCACACATTGAATTTGAGAAAAATTTTCCAGTGGTAAAAAAATATATATGTTTTTGGTTTCTAGTATATCTTTACATAAACAGATAGTAGTGGCATCGATGACAGATAAATTTTTACTCTTTTGACTAGGACTGGGCTAAGAAGGAAACGAGTTAAATTCTGCAGATTCGTTTAGAGAAGAGACGACAGGAAACATATGTTCAGAAAACAGGTCAATGGAGAGCAAGGACCCAGGCAGGAAACATGAACTTTTTAATCCCTCTTACCTGACCTACAAAGCTATGCTTGGCCTTCCTCTCTTGGTACCACCCTGTTGGCACTCCTATTTCTACGACTCTTCATTGAACAGAGGTTGAAGAGGGTCCCCGCAGCACCTGCATGATCCAGCAATGACCTTAACTGACTCCTCCAGGGAGAGGTTGCTGTATCTATAGCCACTATCTTCTTTGTTTTTATCCCTCTGGTTAAATGAGTTTTCTATCTATACTCAATTTTATCCAGAAGCCAGCGTGCAAAAGAATCTATCATTTTTGCCGGGAGATGCAAGTTCGTTCAAACACGTCTTAGCACAAAATTTAGGCTTCTCAACATCCTACAGGAAATAAAGCGAAGCTGATACTTCATTGCAGATATAAAAGAAAGTGCATGGCATCCACTTTTTCATGCAGGCCACCAGATGACATTTAAATTTATCAGAAACTTTCTTTGAGAGCCTATTTCAAGCCCAGCAGTGTGCCAGGAGTTGAGGAGAGAAATGTTACATAGAAAAATACAGGCAATGTTTTTACCCTGAGGCAGTTAGCAGTCTTACTTGTAAACCAATAAGAAAGTCATGAGTCTCAAATTTGCGATTTTCAAAGCCACTTCTTAAAAACGTAAGTGTTATCTATTTGTTAGTAGACACTAATGGATACCTGCCAGAAGAAAATCATGAGATTTTTATTTTTCAGGAAAATTACCAATGCTAAAAGTAATGTATTGGTTTGACAATTTCTGGATAATATGGTACAATGTGCTTTCACAAGAAGAGAATGGATTTTGAAGCCAGAAAGACTTTTCCTTGGCAATTTGGCTTCTTCTATGAACTTGGTAGGCAACTTTGATCATTTTTAGAGTAAGCTTTCTGTTCTCTATAGGAAAAAGATTATATCTTCTTGGGATAGTATGGCTACTTAAATAAACTAACATGAACAAAATGCCTGGTGCTCTCTATCCCTGCATTTGACACTAGAATGTAAGCCTATCTTTTTCATTCAGTTTATGTTTTCATTATGGTAATAGGAACAACCACCTGATATGCCTGTTTTCATATTTGTTTGTTAAAGGAAAGGGGAAGCACATTCTTAAGCATCGTCTATAAAACGCTGAGATGTCTTATTTCTTGTCTTCAGCTGAAAAAAAATTGGCTAAATAAGAGTCCTTGATAGGGGAGTACACGATCTTATTATGTTTTTTAAAATCTGAATTCATAGGAAATCACACACCCTGGGATGGAGGAATAGCACAGCCGGAAAGGCACTTGCCTAGCAAGCACAGTTCCCTGTTCGAGTCACTAGCACTGCATCAACTGGAGTGCTGGCACTGTGTGACCCCAGCACTCTGGAGCTGAGGCAGGAGGATTGCCTGTAAACCCAATTGAGGCCACCCAGGGCTCTATAATGAGTTCAAAAAAAGCCTGGATGGCAGAGCGAGACCCTGTCTCAAAAAAAAAAAAAATTACGCACTCCATCAAGAAACTTGCATTTCACATTGTGTTCATTTTTATTTTGCTCAATCTTGGTAAGAAAATCTTTGTAAACTTAACTTTGAATTTACTGATTTAATTATAGTAACTTCCATGGAAACACAGATCTAGTTCTTTCTTTTCTTTTTACCACTGCAAAATGACCTCAGACCTAAACTCTAATAAGTTACCTTCGAATTTCAGCCCAGAATAAGCCAGACACAGCGGGTAAGGGTGGCTGATTGCACCTACAGAATGATCAACCTGTTCTCCAATCGAGCCTTCCGTCCGGGAGCGTCAGGCTTTCCCAATCATTTGGTCCTTAACGGCTCTGTGTGGCTGTTTATCACTCTCTGTCCCCATCAATTTTCATTGCTTTCTACAGTTTTTTATCACTTTTTGTTGTCAAGAACATAACTACTTTTGGATCAGATGTTTGCCATAAATTCTTGAAATAGACATCTAGCCCATAAAGAATAGAAATGAATAGGCTAGTTTTAAATGTCACTGGTAGATAGTTCATCGCAGTAGGCGTGATTGTTAATACTTTCACATCTCTAGATCAAAATTGAAATTTTCCAGTGCCCCAGGCATAATTATTTCCCTCCAAATGATTTGGAAACCAGTATTACAGCATCTACCTACATATTATGTCTGACCAAAGCACTGACATCAAGGAGAAGTGCAAAAATCTATTCATATATGTTTCTTCGTTTAGCTGCCTTGATGTTTTAGGAAATATATTGTTCTAATGGAATAAAATTTGATAGCATTAGCAATTACTGAATTCTGTTTTAGATTGATGTCCTATCCAAATGGGAAAAAAATAGACTTTGGCAGTTCCAAATGCTGAAAAAATGATAATAGTACTGAAACTTTTTTATATCATATTTCAGCTGACAACACAATTTAGGGCTGAGGTGCACACCCTTAAAATGAGATCTTCCAATAGAAATGCTGACAGGCCCTTTACTTATAGGAAAGCATTTGTCTTTAGAATAATAGCAATATATTATACTTAAATTGCTCCTTTTATAAGGCACTTTAAAAACTGTCAACCTGTGTCCCTTATTCCTACACACACACATCTCTTATGAAAGTCAATAGCTAAGCTATATATCTATTATTTATTTAGCTAGTTATTATGTATTTATTACATTTATGAGATTCACCCATCATTTATTAGCCTCTGGGCACTTTTGCAAGTTCCCAGGCTAAAGAAAATAAGACGGTCTATGTCAGTATGATTTGCAAGTTATTCCGGACATCATGAAAACAAGATATATGACTTGCAGCCTTATTATCTTAGAATTTCAACATACCTTCAAAAGCACATATTCACCTGAAGAAAAATATTTAGAACAATAGAGCTCAGAATGACTTCATAGGTCAGAAAAGGAAAGGCAAAAATAATAATATTGAATCACATGCTCTTGATACTTGGTCTGCTTATTTTTTATATCTATATACTGTAAAACATTTTTAAATAATAAAGTCTATATAAATGAGTTATTACACAACACTTTGCACTAACAATTCGCTCAATTTTTACAAACAAATTTGAATTTCACTGCTACAATATATTTAACATTGTGCACAGGTATAGAGCTTTAATCTTCACATATTGAATACTGAAACAAACTCTATAACAGGGGCGATAGCCAGAAAGTGCCCTCCAGCTCCAAGAATTTGATAATCCAGTTGAATTCAGACTGTATCATGTAAGCCATTGTATTCTCCACATAAAATGCTGCAGTCCTAGTAGATTCCACAGTTTAAAATTTTGAAAAGAAGAAAAATGAGTCCCACATGCCACCTTTCACTTCTAGCCACCAGTAAATTTATGCTCATCTAGAAAGTATTCACACCTGAGTTTTAATTTTGGTGACTGATTGGTTCAAACAGTAGGATCAGAGTGGAAGGACAGTGGAATAGCCTGATTTTGACTCCTGGCCTAGAGTATCACATATACCTCCATGGGTGCTGGAGGGATATTACAATGAACATGCCTGGCAAACTCAAGGCCCTAAATTCAATTCCCCAGCACCACACAAATCAGGTGCGTTGGCATGTGACTTTAATCCCAGACATGGGAGGCTGAGGCAGAAGAATTGCTATGAGGCAATTGAAGGCAGCCTGAGCTACATAGAGAGTTCAGGGCCAGCTTGGACTACAAAGCAAGACCTTCTCTTAAGAAATTGTCTGTCTGTGTGTGTGTGTGTGTGTGTGTGTGTGTGTGTGTGTGTGTGTGTGTGCGTGTGTAATTTGTAATTCCATGTGCTGTACCTTCACACAAATCCAGTGAATGACTTTAGGTTAGCTATATGCATCTGTGAGTCAGCATCTGTGAGTGATGGCTTGTCGTGAATTTTCGTATGATGCTGGATGATCGGGATTGAGCAGCTCACCTTTCTTCACCTCTCCCCGAGAGCTTAATTTCACGTTTACACTGCATGCACAAGCGGACAAAGGAGGAGGAGGGAAAACAGATGCTGCGTGATGGTGACCAGCTTGAACCTGCACCAATTTGACTTAAGCAAATCATCTTTCAGGCTTATTTGAATAGGCTACTCCCTTAGATTTCATTTGGAAGATTGTGAACTCTGAATGTCAGAAAGGAAGCAGAGAGAGGGACCAGTGAACTAGGGAAGGAACCGCTCATCTGCAATATGCCGGAATGCTGAGTCACTATACACGGAGTGAGCACCCAGCTTGCAAGGCGATTATTAAAAGCTACGTCTTTCTGTCCTCCACACCATGGTGAACAGGTGATCCCCTTGATACCTTTCACCACATCATCCTAATGTCCTTAGAAGAGATACAGCTTCCTTCCAAATGGTGACAATGTTTGAAATTGTTTTGAGATACTGAAATAAAACATATTCCATAGGCATACTTATCCCTCTCTTAGCTGGTACAGCTCCCTTGCCATAACCTCTTATGTAATATCTTTGCTTTTCCATTGCTATTCTGGAACTCCATGAAAAAAAAACTCTACCAAGCATTAATTTCCTACTGCTTAAAATTAATACATATCAAACCAAGCCTAGCTGAAAGACCCAAGCTAAACAGACTCCATGACAGGTTTCAGACCCTCTAAAAATTAGTAGACCTAAAATTTAATTTCCCAGAGTAAATGAACAATTACTGGAAAAACTGCTCCAGACTGAGATCACTCTCAGATCAGTTTCCCAGACTGAATAAACAATGGCAGGAAAAACATATATCAAGCATTCCTATGGCTTGAGACAAGGTATCGAGACTATAGACAGCTGCTTTTGTACTCACTGACTGATCATCGAGACTATAGACAGCTGCTTTTGTACTCACTGACTGATCATTCACTGCTTGCTTACACCCTGGGTGGACCCATCAGGCTCACTCCTCATTTTCAAAGGACTCTCAAAGATCATGATAGGGTCTCACCGGATACTGGAGACACCCCACAAACTCTGAGTGGTTAATATTGTTACCATGGGTGCTACATAATTACAGTTGGTCTTTATGAATTGATGCTGTGCCTATGTCACACTTCTGTAACTACCCTTTCCCTTACCCCATAAAAGCCCTGCTTAGCTTTTGTTGGGGCTCTCAGCAGGGATCCACCACTTTGGTGAAGTCTGAGGCCCCAGCATAAGCCTGAATGAAGACTCCTTGTTACTGCATACGTGTGTGTCTCTCAGACTCCTGGTGGTCTTCGGGGTCCCGAGATCTGGACTTAACAGTAACAACAACACTTGATTGGAAGAATGGTACTCCTCCCCACTAGTGAGTCAAGATCCTAATGTAGACCTCTAGGGGAAGAGAAGCAAAGGGTTTAATTAGCACATACTGGAAAATTCTTATCAATTCCCTCATTCTAGTTCTTCAGCTTCAGGGCAAAGAAATATCTCCCATGTGAGCTTATGCGAAGCATTTGCAAGTACAGCTCTCCCAGAACATTTGTAAAAATTGACTATACATGTGTTTCTTCAGGTGGTGAACAATATTCCATAAGTGGAGGAAGTTATACAATGTACAGAAAACTAATTTTTAGAACACTAAAGGCTCACCTCCCTTCCAACATTTTCCTAACAAGTTTGTGTTTCAAAGTAGGCACAAACGCAACAGACTTATTCAACTTTAATATCAAAAGATACCTGCATATGCACAAAGGTATTCCTGTGACTTGTCCAAATGAGATCACGACGATTATACAATGATTACTCTGAAATTCTACTACTTTTAGAATTCAATGAATACTAACTAGTGTTAAATACATTTAAAGAACTAAAATATGCCAAATTCAAAAAAAGATATATATGATCTGAGATCTCTCACTGTCCCTACCCAGACTTAACATTGGCTTCTGATTAACTCAAAAAAGTTTAGTCCCTAATCAAACCCATCATGCCTCAGAGGTAAATTTCACTACTCTTCTTCCTTGTGTAAGTCATTTCTTCCACCTTTGTTACTAAGAGAATCTGCTTTATGAGGTCTGCAAGCATGAGAAAGTGTAGTGACGTTAGAGGGGAGGTTTTCATGTCTCCTTTCTTTCTGTCCGAGAATATTCTTCTACTTTATCACTAACAGTCACTCGACTGTCTCCGTGACAAGGGGCTTGAGAAAAGGTGACAGTACCAGAGTATAAGATGCTGCATCAAGGGGGAAAAAGAAGATTGAAGTTTTATGAATACTTCCTGCAATTACAGATGTTCATTTAAAAATAGAAGCACGTCAATAGCTGAAGAACTACTATTTAATGTATTTGCATTTTATTTGTGAGGAAAATAGAGGCAAATAAAAAAGCAAGGTTAGAAGGGGGAATGTTAAGGGTGCTGAACGGGAAGGCCGGGTTGCTGTGGGATTTTTTTTCCCTTAGGGGGTTCTTTAACACAACAGGTGGCCAAGGGGAATTTCATCCCATTATCTTACAAGTGCAGGATGCTTTGCATTTCAGCCCCCTAGGGTGCTCTCGGCAGGTCTCCTGCAATTCCCCTGTTATTTTTGCAAGCATTACTGCCAAAGATGCTATTATTCTGGTTTACAACAGTTGATCACTGCTGTGAATTTCAGGATGTGGAGAAAATGTATTCCTTTTAAAAACTGGGTAAGGGACCCAACAGCCCTCACACCTACTTGCTCTTGGACGAGCTCCGCCAAATGTCCCACTTGTGAAGAGCATTCCGTCTTTCTGAATTTCCATTTCCATGCTTGGCAATTGCTGATTACCTAATTCCCTTCTGGGTATCTACACTGAGCCTGTTTCCCTTTCTTCCATATGGAAGTGCTAACTGCTCTGAGGGATGGAGGTCCCTACTGCCTGCTCTTTTGAAGCTAGGCTCCAAACAAATGCTTACTCATGAATATTTATTAATTTGGCAGTTTTTAAAAAGGAGTGTATGAGTAGCACCAACTTTTTAATAAGACAAGTGTCTCTCACTTCCGTTTGTTTGTGCTATGGGGGACGTAGTCCAAGGCCTTCACACTGTGAGCTACATTCCAGCCTATTTTTCTTTTTTTTGGTTTTGACAATGAGTCTCTAAGTCACCTAGGCTGAGCTTGAACTTGTGATCCTCCTACCTCAGCCTCCCACAATGGTAGGATTGCAGGTGGGGGCCACTGATAGGGCTCTCATTTTCTTTAGATGTGGGTGTTGTTGCGTTTCTAAGTATGCGGAAGCATCCCTGAATTCTTTCCCTTCCAGATTGCCTATTAGCCACCCAAGCTGCCAGGCACAACTGGGCAGTGTTCCAGTGGTGCTGCACATTCCGTAGCTGCCTTCTGTGAGTGGTTGTGATCAAAGAAGGGACCGAGAATGTCAGTCTTTCTGATCACTGTATTGCCATTGCCTGACAGAGAACCTGGCACAGGTGGCATTCAATTAATTTTTGTTGTACAAATGAATAATAGAGTTGGTTTTGTTAATGTGATTGTCTTTGTTATGTACCTTTGTAACAGAGCAACGGGCTTTAAAAGAAAAATGAGTTTTTTCACAGTGCACAAACAAACAGTGGTTCAAAGAGTAGAGCTAGGTTGACATCCATGAATCTGAAATTCCACTCGTGGAATTAAAATTCTATGTCTTTCATCTATTGGCAAATACAATTGCAATGCTAACAGCATTCGAAGAAGATTTTTATTAATCATGACATTCAGTTAGAGAAAGTCTTTGCTAAAACCAAAGCAAATATTTTATGGGCATAGTTAAGAAAGCCAGGCAGTTGCTACTAGCAATATCTTGGAAGTATACCATACATTTCTGAATTATACTTAGCCATCTAAATAACTGCTTTATAAATGAATAGTTATCTTTGACTTGTTATCCTAGGATGAGAATTTCTCCTTCACCTCTGGAAATGCAAATTATGAATTCTGTCTTTGATATTTTTTATGTCACCTATAGACCTGAAGTCTCCTTATACATTAGCATATGCACAGTAGCTAAAGGGTAAAACCCAGTTTGTTGCAGCCAGAAAAGAGTACTACATACTATATAACAAGATCAGATGATTACTTTAAGTATTATTTAAACTATCTCATGGGGAAGATCATTTACAGACAGGTCCCCATCTCCCCATTGGAGAAAAATTTAACCCCCCTCACTTCCATAACATGAGAAAGCAGACACTGAAGCAAAGGTCAGAAAAGACAGAGGGGTCGACAGAAATCGGTAAAATTTTTCCAAAGTTGCCTGAGACGACTGTCCCAGTGTAAGTTCTCCAGAACAGCTGTACCAGCACTTGGTAGAAATGCAAATCCTTCGGCCCCACTCAGAATCTAATGAATCAGACATTCTGGGGGTGGTGCCCATCTATCTTTAGTTTAACAAACCACCCAGGCAATTCTGATGAGCAGTGTTGCTTGAGAATGTTTCATCTAAGGTAATATAAGTAGAACTAGACTAAAAAAAAAAACTATATGAGAAGCATCAATTGATTTATCTGCGTAGTCCATGAAGATTTTATTCAAATCAGAACTTAGTGCAATGAAAATATATTAAATAACAGATACAAAAATGCATCCTAGAAGAAGAATGGGGTGCTGTTTTTCATCCCTAAGTATAACCACGGACACATCCATAACAAGACAGATTTTAAGAAAGAAAAGCATAGCAAATTTATTTAATTGAAGCCCCCCCCAGTATCTGTATTAATACAGCTGTGCATGGAAAACACACATACAAACACCGAGCTGAAAGTCAAAGGAATTTCTTCATCAGAAATCTATATCACATCATGACTGTATCATATTATATTGTTGTAAATTGTTATAATTTGTGACAATAAATGCACTGTGGTTTAGCACAGAAGTCAAATAAACCAATAGGAAAAAAGCCTGTGAACCAACCCCATATTTGTAGACATTTTATATGTGAAATGCAAGCTTATGAAAATCTGTAGAAAAGATGGGAAAAGACATGGCTTGATAAATAGAACATGAAATATATTTTCCTTTATAGAAGTGAAATTAAATTTAAAATGTGCCTATACTAACCAAAAGAAGTCAATGTCTGATATATTGAGGCTTTAAGATATAAAAAGGAAAACTTTAAAATATGTTGAAATAAATATTTTCCTGATTCTGGAGAGTAAAGAAGAAAAATAATGTTAAATAGGTTTGCAACTGGGCCTATGTAAGGAAAGAGATTAACAAGAGAAAAATAGAATTTTGTTAATATGTATATCACATATACACATGGCAGGAAATTCAGGGTAAGATTAACTCAAAAGTTGGCTGTGAATTCAGGCTTCAATACCATTATAGAGGAAAAAATATCTTTTCATCTTAGTTTGTCCACTAAGGTTCCTTCTTATGTCAATATTAACAAGAGAAATTCATACAGATTTAGCTCATATAAGTATTGATGTGACACAGGACCCTCTAGGACTGAAAACCAAAAACCAAGTAAACCTATGTACTTTTGTGCTTAATTTGATGAACAGTGGATAGTTGCGGAGACATATAATTTAAGGACAAACGGGGTCTCAGAACATGCTTCAGTGAAGGAAAATTTGGGGAAGATGGAGTTGCTCTTCTGCTTCCCTGTTTTGTCAAAAGCTAAAGTACTATTGTGGGGTGAAGAAAGTCCTAAGTCCCACAATCTTAATGGATAAAGGAAGGGATCATGGGTTACTTGGGGAGAATAAGGGTTTGTTTGTTTGCTTGTTATTTTGTTTTTGTTTATTTTTGTTTGTTTCTAAGAAAGTCTCTCTCTCTCTCTCTCTCTCTCTCTCTCTCTCTCTCTCTCTCTCTCTCTCTCTCTCTCTGATAGTTCATTCTGGTCCTGACTAGACTGGCCTTGAGCTCACCAAAATCCTCCTTCCTCATACTGAGAGCAATTTATTTTTAAATGACAACTGACTTCCTTTTGAAGGATCCATCTTCAGGCAGAAAAAGAAGGCCAAAGAGAGCCTCTTTCCCTGCATTTGCTGTTTCTCAAGTGTTTTTCAACCAAAAATAATCAATATACTAAAGTGACTTATTTTGAGGTGGCATATATTGGCTTTCTTCAGGAAAAAGAAAATTTTATATAATGAAGTAACTACTAGGGAGAACAATTTTGAAAATGATATTAATTTTACATGAAGATATTCTGTTAATAAGTAGGAACACATTAACGGGAAAAACACGCTCCAAGAAGATATTTATAATACATGTATTTGGCAAAAGATCAGTATGAAGAGCATAAAAGAAGACACACATATCTTCAAAAGCAAAAGACAACTCACAAATATGAGCTAAGCAAAATGAAGATAGGTTGCACAGTAAACACAAAGAGCATCTTCTGGCTTCTAATTAGGAAAGTATAAGTTAAGAATTCAATGAAGTATCAATTTACTCCTGTCCGATGGGTTTCAGTCAAGAAGTCCGACAATCTTTTGTGTTAAAGGACAAATGAATTATATGAGTCTTTTTTCCGGTGCTGATATAAATGTGATGGCCATAAATTCTCTTGAACACAGTTTTTTATCTAATTATAACAGGACAACAACAGAAATATTCCCTGCAGCACAGGTCATATTTACTAAAATCTGGTAATAATTTAAACACCCATCAACAGAGAGATTAACAATGATACCGCAGAATTCAGAACAACTAAATGTTGCTGTGTGGAACAGCATAAAGTTATTTTTAGAACAAAATTAAGTGGAAAAAAAAGTCTCAGACTATAACAATGAGAAACATTTTTATAAAGTTAAAAACAAGTGAAACTATCAGGATGTCCTTTAGAAATACAGGGATGTTCCAGACAGCGATAAACACAAAACTTAGAACAGCGGTGATTTAGGAGGCTGAGACAGGATGGGTAGAGAACCCAATGTAAATGAGCTGTTGGTTTTGCTTTCGATATTCATTGAATGTTCATTATATGATCATATGATTTAACACTGATGGACATCCCTTAATATTAAAAGAAAATTATTCAGTAAAGAAATATTATGTAAATAACTAAAAGTTATGGTTAATTTTATATTTCTGATGTTCATAACTTTTAACAAATAGTAAGGAAAGAAAGAAAAAAGAAGAAAGGAAGGGAAGGGGGAGAAAACATGTGTCCTACTTTTACAACAGCACGACTCAATACTTGGGGAAATTAACCTACATAAGTTTTGATTTGGTTCACAATGTTAGAGGTTTGCTCAGGATGGTCGGCCCTGTCACTTTGAGTCTGTGGTAAGGCAGCCGGGGGCTTTGGTAACCTAGCATCTTAGCAAGATCCTGGCTCAAGGTCAAAACTAAGAAATGAGCTGGGGACATAATGTTGTGGGTTGGATCCCCAGTACACACACTCAAACACACACACACACACACACACACACACACACACACACACACACACACAGAAACACACACACAAGCAGAGGAAAGCCACTCACTGCTTGACCAAGACATGAAAAGAGGAACTTAACAGGGTCTTGCAATTCCCTTTGAGGGCACACTTCCATCATTTCCTTCTGGCCACCATGTCCTGAAGTTTCCACCAGCTGCCAAGAGAGCCAAGTTAGAGATCAGACATTTAGGGGAACATCCCAGATCCTGACTATAGCTCAGAGGAAAATATGAGAGAAAGGAAGAAAGGAAGAAAGGAAGGAAGGAAGGAAGGAAGGAAGGAAGGAAGGAAGGAAGGAAGGAAGGAAGGCAAATGTCAAAAACATTTTTAAAGTTTATTTCTGAGAAATTTTAAAACACCTAGGCTTAAAAGCCTTTTAATTGTTACATAGGAAATGGAATCTGATGTCAATACTCCATATATGATAAAACATATTTTATCAGCCTCGTCTTTTGTAAATCTACTGTAAGCTTTTTCTATTATATGTTAAGTCTGTGATAAGCTACATGTAGTTCTCATTCACTGTTTGAATAAAGGCACTAGGAAATGTCCTCTTGTCTAGATTGAAATTTCACTCTGAATAGGAGTTAATGAGAACTGAACCTTCACTTGCACACAGCCGGTAGGTCGCCTTCCAGAGGCCAGGGGTCGGGGTCTGGAGACTAGTAACATGAGAATAGAAAATATGGGCATGTAGTCAGGAGGTAGATTGAAATTAAAGCCACTAAAAGCTTTGGCCTCAAGATTCCTTACTTGCCCAAGCCACTAATGATTGTCCTATGATCAAATTGTGTTGTAAACTGAAAACTTGATGTATTTCAGACAGTCTGTTAAAACAATTTTCTTTCCATTCCTAATCTTCCCATCAAACACACATTTTGGACAGTGGGAATAATTAAGTGACTTGGGGATGCGAACACAAGAGAAATTTGGTTGGAGGTGTATTTAGTGTGAGTTTACTGTAGTATATTTATGAGAGTTCATAGTCATTTGCATACATGGTAAGTTGTGTGGGAATGAGAACACTGAGAATACTCTCACTACCTTTTGAATTTATTCCAGAGTGTGTTTATAATTTGTAATATGAGTATTTCCCCCTTATAATGTACTGAAACTAAGTGATAAGTACGAGAGAAAGATCTGAAAAATATTATGCCAGAATATAGTCTATTGAAAATATTTTCCTGGCTGGAGGAATAGCTCAGCAGTCAAAGCTTGCCTAGCAAGTTCAAGGCCCTGGGTTTGATTCCCCAGCACCACATAAAGTGGACACGGTACCAAATGCCTAAAATCCCAGCACTTGGGAGGCTGAGGCGGGAGGATTGCTACAAGATTTAGGTCAGCCTGGGCTACATAGTGAATTCACGACCAGCCTGGATCAGACTGAGATCCTGTCTCAAACAAACAAACAAACAAACAAAAAAGAAAATACTTCTCATTATCAGAGATGTCTTATTAATGTCTACTTAAAATGAAAGTTTTATCCCATTGAGAATATATTTATTAGTGTATTCTAAAGGGCACAAATATATTAACACTTTTTATAAGAATCATGTGAAATATGTGTGTATTCTTTATATTTGATTATATAGTCACACATCAACATTACAAACTACAAGCATATCTGTATTTGATATTATAAGTGCATGTACTCTCAATATAAATACTAAAATAATGTAATCAATCATGATAATGAAAAGATTAAAGATATTCTTTTTGATGAATATGTAGTGGCATAAAACCATTTTTATACAAAATTCCAAAGAGTAAATAGTCACAACAATAAAAAGGGATATTATAAGGTTGCAACATTTAATTAAAATTATATCTTTATATTGTAATAACTGATATAGTCCAGCTGACTGATATCTCTATATTAACTTTTAAAATAATATTTATTTTTTACCTAATTTTATGTGCATATATTGGAATTTGTATTGAAAAGAAAGCCCCCCAAAAAACGTGTCAGGATCAGTATCTCAAAACGTAGGAACCTAGGAAAGCCCCCTCTTGACCCTGTACCTAAGTGGTACAGCCTCTTTCTGCTTGTTTCTGACTTCCAAAGTCCCCACTCTTCACCCAGTCACTCTCCTCGCCTTGGCACCAAATGTTTGGTAGGACAAATGAGCTCATACACCTGTATAAAAGCTTAGGGAAGAGGAGCAAGGTATTGAATGCGAGTTAAGAATAAACAGCCCAATCTCTCCCACCAGTTATATTAATGACTACAGTGTGTCTCATTACAGCTGCAAGGACACAAAGAAATATTCCTCTTTGACATGAAAGTAATCTTTGAGCTGAAAACAATTAGGAAACATAACACAGAGAAAGAGGTCTCCCTCCCTCCCAGCCTCCTTTTCCGCCCAAAGACGTGATACAAATTCTCCCTTACTGGAAACCAATCTAGCCTCCTAGGAGCCAAGCCTGCACCAGCAGAATGTGCAAATAAATTTTGCTCTCTAATTGTCTTACGTATGCGTCTTTCATGCCGTAGGAAGTCCAAATCACTTCCCTTTGCCCTGCCATTTTTTAGAAATTTACTGTTCTCTACTGAGGATGAGTTTTAAGTCACTGCTCTGAGTGACTTTCCGTTAGGATTCCTGTCCTGTGATATGTGCTGCACACATTAACAACTGTTTTCCTCTTATTATTTGGTTTCTTGTTGCAGGGATTCATCCTAACCCAAAATTCAAAAATTTGAAGGAAAATAATATTTTTTTTTCTTTTTGCAGCCTAGTATTTTGAAACTAGGATGGAGTACAGTGGTAGACCATACATTTATTATGTACAAGATCCTGGTTCAATCCCCAAGCACCCCAAAAGTTACCAAAAGCTACAATTCTGGACTCATTTTTCCAAAAGAATGCCATGAAACGTGATGTTCAAATATTCCACGTTGATTTTTATTCATGTGCGCATTCTGGAGTTAAGCTGTGTTACATGGGTTTTGGAAGGAACACAGTGTGACTCAAAACCTAATTTTTAGTGAATAAATAAATTCTACAAGATGCACAAAGATATGAGTAAAATTTGGGGAAATAAATAATGGTTTTGAATGGCATCATAGCCTGAGAATATAATTATTTTTAATGTAGACAGGTCACTAAAACTTGGCATTTTTGTTTTAATCATGGCTCTTCTTCCTCTCACAAATTCTTAGAAGTGAAGAAGGTGTATCTGCCTATTTAATCCATAAAACCAGCATCAGATTCAATGTACTGGTACTGAAAGTACTAGTCTTCTTAAAATCTGTTATGTGACCAGGAAACACTTATTAGCACATCTGTTGTACATAGACACACACACACACACACACACACACACACACACATAGATGAAAATGCATATATGTTATTTTCTCAATCTGAAAGTTAGAGAAAACACACTCTTAAGACATGCGAGATTGTTTTAAATGTAGTTGTTCCTGGGGACAAGATTTCCGTATTATAAAAGAATCACTCAAACATCACTCATTAAAGCTTTGTTAATTATTTTTAGAAATCCAAAATGCTCTTTACTTGCTGTTATATGGTGTGTGACACCACAGTATTGATGAAAATAGAGGCAAATATAAAAAGGTAAAATTTCTTCCTGTTGGTGCCATCTACCTGTGAAAAGTCAAAGTTAATGAAACTTCACAGAAATGATATGAAAATAATTTTCCATAAACTAGTAAAGTATTTTTTAAAAATTCAAATGAATGTGGTATCCCTGTTTGGAGAAAATTAAGACTAATGCAATAAAAAAGATAATAAATAAATTTTAAAAGACATCTGGGAGAAGGCTCATATTTCTGTGACAAGAAGACTTCATCTTAGATGATAGTGATTTCCCTGCTATCTGCACAAATGTCTCATTTTTAGCAAGAGGAAGGAAATTTAAAAATATCCAAGCAATACGTATGTCATAAATGTAACTACTGTTTATTTTAAATCATTTCATTCCCTTTTCTGCTTTTTTTTAAGCAGCTGTTCCCATTGCTACATGTTTATACCAAATCAATCAACCCCTTGCTCCAACATTGCAACAAAATCCAGAAACCACAAGCTGCAATATATCTATTGGCTTATCTTGGCAGCAATCAAGAAAAAAATCAAATAAAAAACTGTTATGATAAGGGGTAAATGTTCCATCTACATTTACATTTATATTTAGCTGTACTGAGTTTGCAAACCTAAGTTTTGGCTGAAACAGGGGCAATTGTCTGAGGATTTGAGCTCAGAAGCAATTGAAACCCATGTGGCTTTAGAAATCCATAAAAACAAAAACCCTCTGGTCCCTCCATTGTGTGTGTGTGTGTGTGTGTGTGTGTGTGTGTGTGTGTGTGTGTGTGACTGAGGATTGAGTCCTGGGCTTTCGTACTCCAGCCTATTTCTTATATTTAATTTTGAGACTAGGTCTTTCTCAGTCACTTAGTTGTGGAGGCTGTGCTCAAACTGACAGCTCCCCTGCCTCGGCCTCCCAAAGGGACGGGGTTAAAGGCCTACACTGACAGACCCAACTTAGATGAATTTTGAAAGGAAGGCTTATGCCAGCGTCCTTATGAGAACCTTTTGTTCTCACAACTACCTGTAGTTAAGCAAAGCATAACAGTGGATTCTCTGGATCTCATGGGAACATATTGTTAGTATTATTGATGTTCAATTTGCAGATTTTAAATAGATAAGATGATAGACAAGTGATAGAGAGAAATAGATGAGAGAGCAATGAAAATACAGATATCTTCTAGCTGCCCACCAAATGTTACATTCATTGCAGAATAATTAGTTTCTAACTCAAAATATTTTAAATCTTTTTCAACACCTGGAGAACCAGGAAAATATCTAAACATTTATGTAAATCCTGTTTGCTATTTTCATACTGTATTTATTATAAAATGAGATGGTATGGAAGGGAGTATGTTTGTCTTAGGTGTAAGGCCCAGAGTTTACATAGGACTTTGGAAATCTCCTTGTAAGCAAGCTGCCGTCTCCACGTAATCCGCACAGACTAGCCCACTCCTCTCAACTATGTGTCATCAACTCATGGAATATAAACATAAGAATGTTTTGCTCATAAAGCAAAGGATCTTTATCATCACTAAAACTCCACAAGCAGTAAAATTCATGCTTCTAATTTAAAATTGTTGCTACCATCCAAGTGCAATCTCCATGACGGAGATATTTTTCTTCATATTTGCTATTCTACTGATTTTATATGTAGGGCACATTTGGCAATGAATGGCCGTTGAAGGATTGCTGTTGAATAAGGACATGGGGAGAGTTTATAATTAGGAGATCTCTTGACATTTTCCTGCCATTTGACCTTTGTGAATGATTATTTAAATGTGGTGACCTTGCTGGAACTCATGTATTTCTGACAGGAGATTTTATACAAGAGTGAAAAAATGAGATAACATATGCCTTTAATGGAAGAACTAGTTAAATATCTATTTCCCTCTTTCCACTACCCTGTTCTGCCTCTAATTTTAATCATCAATTCATATGAAAGTCCCAGTAAAGTAACTCTTCAAATGTGAGACTATGAAACCCATGAAGAGTGAAACAGTATCCAGTTTGGTCTTCTTTTATTTCTCCTACTCCCATTTCTTAGCACAGTACTTGCCACATAGCAGATAAATATTTGTCAAATAAATAAAATACAAATATAAATTTTATGACTACATTGGCTTGAATAAACATTCTACTTGTCTATCAGTCCATGAAAAAGTGGGTTCATTTGTTTGGCAATCTCTTAAAGCATAGCGTGAAAATCTTCCTTAAAGGAAAGTATGAGTTACCACTGCTGGGTATAATAATATATAAATTGTAGATAGTTACAACGTAGAACTTTGCCTACAGTGGTTCTTTACAAAAATATTTCAGGACATAGAGAACAAAACAAGTGGCGTATTTCTATACCCAAAAGCTATCCAACAGGTTGAAGTTAATCTTCACAACAAGATTTTGTGTGTGTGTGTGTGTGTGTGTGTGTGTGTGTGTGTGTGTGTGTATGTGTGTGTGTGTCTGTGTGTGTCTGTGTGTGTGTGTGTGTGTGTGTCTGTAGAACTGATGATTGAATCCAGGGTGCCCTGAACTCCTTCCTACCACAATTCTTCTTCAGGAAAGTTGAAGATAGAGCCAACGGGATAGTAGTCTGCACAGTTTTAGGCTGACAATTAAAAAAATCAATAAATAGTGCAAACAGAATCAAAACTGTATCTCTGTTTTGGAATATTCAAAGGAAAGAAGTCTTGTGCCAGGAAAGAAGTAAGATGTGAGTTCTGAGAAGATGCCAGCCAACAGCAAAGTCTGCTGCACACCCCCCTCCCCGTAAATGAGTATGACCCGATGGGACAGGGGCTGGGAACAGAAGATGAAAAGAAGAATGAGGTTGAATGCCTTCGCCACATAGTAACAGGCTATTGATGGGGATGAGAACAGGGCTCACTTCACTTCACAGGTGTTCCTCACAGAATTCTAGCCTCCTCTTTCCTTGGAGCAAAACAAAAACAAGGCGGGGTTTGGGGGGAGAGGGGTGGGCGGTACTGGCGGCAGGCAGTTTGTAACAAAACGCATTTACCAAAATGTAAAAGTTCTCACCAGCTTTAAAAATCTCCAAAGAAGGCTCGCTACAATCTCAGGATCAGTTCTTAACAGTACTTGTTCTGCAATTAATTAAATGTGAAGTTTTGTTTTTGTTTTCATGTAAAAGTGAAATTCATGACTTTAAAAACACACATCAGAGCCTCTAGAAATCCAAGTCCAATCTTTGGGAAATACTGCAAACACTGCGTGCATACCTCTTCACACCTAGCTGCGGCTGAAGGAGATTCTCAGCTAGGAGTTGATTGGAGTCCTGGGCTCCGCACAGCATGGCGACCTCCCTGTCCTCACTGCCTCAGCCCCAGCGGCCAGGGCACAGGTCCTTTGCTTGGCCCCTGGCCTCCAGCCTCTGTAGCCTGCGCGAGGTAGACGTCTCAGTCTCAGCGTCCTGGACTCCGCGATAAACGTGTGGAGCACCGCGAGACTTCTTCAGCCAGCTGGCTTGCCTGGTATTTGAATAAAAGTAGAAATAGATAACAAAGAGGGGAAAGAAAAGTGACAAGCTAAAAGGCGTGAAGAGACAGCGGACGTTCAAGGTACAGAAAATTGGCTACAAAGAGCTGGGAGGGGGCGGGGTATAATGGGCTGGCACTGCCATCTAGTGGCTGCACGACACACCGGGGGGGAAAAAAAGAATCCGTTCACAGCAGATTGATTGATTTGGTTGGTTGGTTTTAGCTCGATAGGAAAAGAACCTGTCTCATAAGCATCCAGATCTGTGTGATTCTTTTTTTTTTTTTTTTTTTTTTTTTTTTTTTTTTTTTTTTTTTTTTTTTTTTTTTTTTTT
>PVKB01002221.1:0-136244 GCA_004027205.1 Ctenodactylus gundi | reverse complement strand
GCCTATTAGAGATATCAGAAGACATCTTACTCCATTAAGACATAGTCGTCCCTTCATTCTAGGGATGGTAGGTTTACAATAAAATAATGACGAAATAAATATCCTTTCAGTTAAATTTGAGTTTCAGATAAACCACTAATATTAGTAATTATTTTAGTGTAAATACATCTTGCTCTGCATTTAAGACATACACTGTACACATGGAAAATTTTTTATCTGAAGTTTTAAATGTCCACATATTATGTCTGCACCCCCTACCTTACCCCCTAATTTAACTAAAATGTAGATAACAATTTTCTATAACGTATTTCTACGAAAAAATAATTTCTTTTGTCATTCTTTTGTGGCAGCATTATTTCAAGTGTTGGTGTAAACACTAGAAAAGAACAATTAATAACAAATGTAATATTTTGGATAAAATTAAATTAAACCATATTGATCTTTCTCTTTTTTTGAGACAGGGTCTCGCCCTCTAGCCCAGGCTCTGGGCTGATCCTGACCTCCCTCACTGATCTTGCTTGCTGTGACACGTATCTCTGAGCTGGACACCAGTTGAGAGGCAGACTGTGTGAAGATTGCTCATTCATATATACTCCCAACTAATAATCCCACACTGATTAGAAATAAATGTTAATAAGACCTCAGCATTATGAGCTCTGAGCTCATGTGCAGATGAAGAAAGAATTTTGAACGTGCTTAAAAAAGAATCCTTCCCCAGGGAAACCTGTCTCAACTTCCAGAAAAAAAATAACAGTCAAAGGAAAAAAAAAAAAAAAAGCCTAAGTATCTTAGAAGCTTTAATTTTCACCTTTAACATGTTTGACCGTTTGACAGATCAAATCTTTGCTTTTTAGATTTTAACTTTTGATGAGAACATTCTGCTCACTTCACTTTGCTGAAGGACAAGACTTAAGTGTCTGACTGAACAAGGAGACCTGTCAGCTGCCGCAAAGATGCCATGAATTGGAAGATCCGTATATTCGACTGATGGATGAGGCAAAATCTTCCAGAATTTACTGCAAGTATATCTTGGATGTTGCACAATTGTAGCATTTTTTTGCAGTTTATGTCAGTCATTAATAACAAGGAGGGGGCTTCCAAAAAGAGAAACAGTAATCTCATTTAATGTTGAAATAACCATAGGAATAATTGTGAGTTAATGATCAACACATGGAATTGCTTTTTGTCTATTTGTTTTAATTCACTTTAAGCTGCTGGGGTCTGCTTCCTGAATTATTTTTTATCATTTCTCATAGAATCAATTATAAAAGCTGGGTCAAACTACCTCCAATTCTCATACACCTTTACATAACCAAACCATTTTAATATCTCTTCTTTAATAATTAACACTAGACGAATAACAAGTTTCGAATGGCTGAAATTTATTAAAGTTGGTTGAAATGTAGTTTATTTTTTCAAAATAAGGGAACTTCGTGAGAGTAAACAAATTACTTTGATTTTCTGGAGTAAATAAATCGCATTCATTGGCATTTGGTTTCGTCCAATTATTAAAGGATGCTTCGGCCCTACAAAATAATTCCTAGAAATTAATTGCACATTTTAGACTCTTACAATATAGAACATTGTTTTATAATCATACTCTAATTAGAATTTTACATTAGGTATAGAGATGTGGTCCCACATCCTGTATCAAAATTCAGATCAGCTTTTTTAATGAATTATAAGATTATTTCCATTTCCATTTATTTATATTCCTCCAATGTTTAGGGATTGCCAAAACATACCTTTATCCTTAGTTTCTTTCCCCTAATCAACGAGCTAATCATAAATAAAGAACATAAAATCATATTGGAGAAAAATCTTTTTATATCATTTCTTTTATAAGAACTTATACGTTTACACATCATGGTTTATTAAGATTTTTCTCAAGCACCTATGTATCTTGTTACAAAAGTTTTTTAGGATATGGGGGTTACATTCGCCTTCACTGTCGGGGCCTCATTTTATAAGAAGCAAAATCTGCACTAAGAACTATGATAGACCTGCCATGTTAACCTCATAGTGTTTGGGCAAAAATGAAATGAGCTAGCATGGATGATAGAAATCAAGTTATCATTTCTGTATCTCTTATGTGCACATTCATGTCTTGTCAACAGTGTTACTATTATCTTTTATCTCAGACTACCTTTTCAGAAGTATCTTTTCAAGACATTATTGAATGACAAAGAGCATTTGAAGATAGAAGTGCTGTCATTTTCCAGGACGCAGGTCAGATTTGTTTACTGATTAGTGTAATGAAGTTAAGGAACAGCAAAGTCTCCCTATTTGCAGACACAGGCGGGGTTTGCTTGCTGTCTCCCAAGACTGGGGTTTCTCAGCTATGACACAAACACACTTCATGCACAGCTTCCACTCAGCATTGTCTCCTAGCAACGCCTTTGGCACCTGTGGGGTGGGGGAGCCACTGCAAACATGAGTGGTGCTTCCCACTGTGTCAGGACAAGCGGGCCCATAACTGACCTAGGAACCTCATGTCTTCTGCCAACAATCATGAGTGCTATGTGTAGGGTGACACCTCACAGCCTCGTGCTTTATGAGAGGGACATGAACTTTTTAAATTTGTTCCTGAGTTTAATCTGATGTAAACATTTTTGCAATACATTGTATATATGTGGATAAAAACACTGCACACTACCCCCTCAATGCCTATGTATTTTGTGGATTTTTTTTTTGCCTCAGCTAAAAATATTTATGGTCATTATAATTCTGAGCTAGTACATTATACTGAAAAGTTACCTTACAACCAGATAATATACGCACCTTTGTGTGAATTGTGGATAGAGAAAAAAACAGGTAAATCAGCAACCCCCCAAAGCAACCCTCCTACTTTGGACGGCATTGTAGCATGTCTAAGACTAGTTAGTAATCCTTCCATTTTTTCAGCGTTTGGAAAAGTCGTAGAAAGAAAATACAATGCATTGAGTTGGAGTGCGGATAGCAGAGTTAGGTTTCTAATCTTATCACATAGTGCAATGTGATCTAACACAGGTTTCTTAACCTTTATTTGGGGTTACTAACATATACTCCTGAAGATTGCTGGTAAAATCTGACAGTCAGTAATTGTTATGTTAGCCCTGAAAAATGAAGCAATCAAATAATTCAGCTTTGATCTGATTTCAATGAGTCACAAAGACTTGAGACAGACTGTATGTTGGATAAACAGAGATTAGTGTTTTCATTATGTGAAAATTTATTTAATACCTCCTTCGCAAGTTATCCCTCACCTTCACCATTAACCAGTATGCTAACACCTTCCTAACAGAACCTCTGTAGTCAATATGGTGAAGTCAATATTGAAATTTCCTGATCATTAGCAACACTGACCTTGCCTAGGTGTTTAATTCAGCATAAAATCTTTGGGTGTTTTATTAGTTGCATTAGGTATAAACGTGATGTGTACATTTTTTTTCAGGTGCGGATTTGTTAAAACTTATATTGCCTCTGAAAGTTATATCCTTTAGAAACTTCAGGTTAAAAAAAATTATAAAAGTAATGACTATGGGGGAAAACAACTTTATAGTTGAGTTTTACTTATAGGAATCTTAATAATAAAATTATTTTATGATTGATAGATATATCTCTTGCAAACTGACAGTCATTAATTTCTTGACTTACATTGAAAATAAATAACTCACCAAATATTTGTTTGCTTTTCAATCTATCTATATATGAAAATCTTATCAAATTTTGCACTCATTCTTAGAATATACAACGCACAAATTGGAAATGGGTTTTATGATATCCTGAAACAACCATAATTTAAAATACAGTTTATAACCGCCATCACTAAAGAATAAAAAGACAAAATGAAAACAGCCCAGCAGTTATAAACTCAAAAAGTAGCTGTGTGTATTTATGCTACACATATAATCCTTTTTTATTCTTTTCTTCAAAGGCAGTTCAATTTCCCCATTTAAAAATTACTGAACTATAGAAGTGTATGCTAATTATGTTGTCTTTCTAAGATGGTGCCATGGTTTGGATCTGGAGTATCCCCCAAAAGCCTCCCGTGCAGTTGGATACTTTTGAAACAGTGTGGCCTCGGGAGGTGGGACCTGGCTGGGAGCAGGGGATGCTTGAGGTTTGGCCTGGAGGAATGGTGTCATTTTGTTGAGATTGGGGGACACACGGGGCAGAGCTTTCGGGTGTGTGTTATTGACTTGTGGGTCAGAAAGTGAGAGAGGGGCACCCACCTGGGTGTGCAGGCACAACTGGAACCTTGAACTGAGTAAAGGAAAGAAGAAGAAACATTGGTACAGCTCCCTCTTAAAAGGATCTGACCTTGCTGAGTCTCCAGACACTGACTTGCTTTTCACTCAGCTCCTGCCTCATTTGGTTTTCTGTCTACAGCGCTATAAGCAGTTCTCCGGCCTCAACCATGTGCTTCTGCACTTGCTAGCTGCCTGGGTATGGATTATGTGAGACCTTCTGACACTGTGAGCTAAAATAAATATTTCCTCCCTTAGATTGTAGACGTTGGGTGTTTCGTCCCAGCAACAATAAAAAACTAAGACAGGTAACTAAAACATAGATCAGGATCAAGGATATACGCCGTACCTCACAAAGATTTGCCGAGGGATGAGAACTTCATCAGGTAAGAATTTTATTGACATGTTTCAGTCTATTAATCAAGAAACCTAAGTCCATGTTATATTATTATCTTTTACATTCTCTTTTTCCTGTTTATACCTCCTCATTCCTCATGCCTACCCATTTCCCAAAGGATCAACATCTTACTACTGGCGTGGCTTCATCGTTATGTCTAAGCACAGGCAGGAAGTTAGCAATCTCAGGAATTTAGAGTGCAGCAAAGAGTTTAGAATTCTAGATAGTTCCTTCTCAAAGTCTGACATGCTGTCTGTTCCCGTGCTGTGAAAGCTACACTCAACAGCTCACCAGGCGGAAGGGGACAAGCAGAAGAACCTCTCTGTTCACCTTCGTTGACCTCCTCTTCTTAAACAGAGAAATAAGTATAAGCATTGAATTGTGTTTAGTATTTCTGTTCTTCTCTGCTTCAGGTAATTCACAATCTAAGCTGCTTTTCGCCACCAATGGCGTTATTCAACTTTAAAATCTATTTAGAAATAGAACAGAATAATAATGTGTGTGCATGGACAAGCATAGAACCAAAGAATTTGGAGCAGCAATGTAAGTCTATTCTGAAAAACACACTGCTGTTTCCATGGAAGAGAACTTACGTTGTATGTTTTGGCTAAGGATACGTCAATATGTACTGTTCTTCTAACAACCAACAATGCAATAAGGAGGGAAAAAAAACCCCACTCATTACTGCAAAAGTGTAATTGCCAAAAGAAACACTCCAAATATTTATCTTAAAATGTCTTTTCAGAGCAGAACTTTGAAAAGCATTCTCCTGCTCCTCTTCTGGGTGGGAGACTGAAACATGGGAGGTTAAGTGAGTTGTCCAAGGTCACCCAGGAAGTCAGAATTAACTAGAAATAGTACCCAGGACTCCTGGTTCCTTCACCACAGCTGAAACCACTGGACCACATTTCCTGATGGCAACAAAGCATCAGACCACAGTGGTTTGCCAGTTCCATCAAATAGCATTTGGCAGTATAATTTACCTCTTTTGGAATTAAATAATAATACCATTTTACCTTAATCTATCACCTTTCATCCCACAGGAGCCTAAAGTGCAAAGCATTTTAGTTATGAGTTTTAGCAGCTTTCAAATAAATCACTTCACACACCATTAAAATGCAGCTGTCCTTGAACTCAATGCTGCAGTTGTTAAACATAAGTATCCCAAGTGTTTAACATATATTGAGCACCAGTATTTGCTAGATGCTGAAGAGGAGGCCTACTTTAAGTTTGGGAGTTATGGGAACTCAGAAGTACAGAAAAACTGCTTTGAACTTTGATGACAAATAATTAGAAATCAAACACATACTGGAATGCACTTCTGTTTCCAGTCAACCGATCATCAAAGGGTCAGAAAATCTCTTTTGGCTGTAACAACAACCCTTTGACAAGGGTTTTAAATATGCAAAGCTGTTGTTCATATCACAGTCAAAAGGACTCCAGACTTTTCCCAAGGCATCTCATGGCTCTTGATTTCTCGTGTTCATTTTGCTGCTTTTGTGTATGGTCAGATATGTCTTATACCAAATAGTAAATCACCAAGCCCAATACATGTATACATAACTGGACCTGTGTTTTCCTTGGATATCCATAATTTCACCAGAAAAATTTCTCCCTTGAGCAAGAAAAATGGACCCAGAGAGAAATACATGGTAAATGGTCATAATAAATAGATAAGGTATTTTGGCACTTTATGCTCTTTACAATACAACTTGATGTACCCAGCTCTTCATACTTAGTAGATGCATAATAGAAACTAGAATTGGAATTTATCAGGATCACTTTCATCTACATTTATTTACACACTACACAAACTGTCAAAGGGAAGTTAAGGACAGCTCAATGAAACAGAAAAAATCACAGGTGGGAAGTGAGATTTTACTACGACGGCCCTGCGGTTCGTGACTGAAGGCACGTTTTTGTTGTTCAGACATCGTTTTGTCGCAGTTTGCGCCAAATGACAGCTTTTAGAAATGAACATGGTCTTCAGGGAGGAGGAGGCACAGAAGTCCAGTACAAGAACCTATTTGAAGGGCTGCGAGGTGACTCCGCAAAGAGATACACAGTACACATGGTTTGGGAATAGGAACAACACAGTCCTGTCTGCTATCAAAATAAAACAAAACAAAAAATAAAACAAAAGCAAAAAAAATCCCAATTCTGCTTTACTTTGTTGGTTTTGTTGTCTCTGGATCCACAATCGGAGTGTTTCAGAAGTTTTACTGTTTAAGACATCCCTAAGGAAGAGTAATCTGAAGGAATGAAAAGTCGGGAGGTAAAAGAAGTGAAATGTGTTGTAAGTTCCTAATTATATAAATTGATTGTCTTAGGGCTGGGGTGTAGCTCAGTCATAGAACACGGGCACAGGATACATAAGACCTAACTTCATAAAAATACTTTAAATGAAAAATAAATATACTAAAATGATTTGGAATTATTTTCACTAAAACATACTTTTTCACATTTTAATGTTTTAATACATTTGTAGAGCTATAGATACACACTAGAGTAAGTGTAGTGGAAGAAACTTGGCCAAGTTGAACATGTGCACATGATGCAATAGCCAAGAAGCTGCAAGGAACCCAAGGCCGAGGTTCGTCATCTATGCCTTCAATATCACCCATGTGGTCTCCAGGTTGTGCAAAACCTAAAGGATATCTCGTGATGAATAGCACACACTCCTCATCTTAGTGTTTAGTAGAAGACAGATATACAATTAATTAACTCAACGTTCAGGGAGCCATATGCAAAAATAAATCTACATATATAAAATGATGATCCAGAACAGAGAAAGGAACCAAAGAAATGGGGAGAAGAGTGATGAAAAGGAAGATATCTAAACTCCCAAGGCAGAATAGAATTCTACCAGGAAATGAGGCTCAAGGTTAGGTAGCGTGAATTTTAGGAGCAGACTACCCCAAAACAAGGCTGAGGACTCTTCCAATTCTACCAAGTATAGGTTCTACTCCATTTGGTAAGAGAATCATGTCAAAAATCAACCCTGTAGTGGCAGGTTTTAAAACACAATGGTTAGGAAACATTTGAAACCAAGGAGATTCCCGAGTCTCCAAGGAAGGACAAGAAGGAAAACATCTCTGCTATCTTCAGATACTTGAAATTCTTATGCAAAAGATTTTCAGGAGAGAACAACTTGTCCAGTTTGGCTTCGAAGAACAGGAGGAATGCTGGGTAGAATTTACAGAAAAGCTGATTTAAACTTGACACATGGACAGATTTCTAAGTAAAGATGTTTCTGAATACAATGAGTCGTCACCACGACTTGAACTGTTGAGGCTGAATAAATTACCAACATAGATGTTGCAGAGGAAACTTACCCATCATGTGAGTGAGTTAATTACACTGAAGATTCTTATCTCTTCTGTGAGTAGAAAAGTAAGGTAAATCTCATTAAATAACATTAGGCCAGGCTTGCAAGTGTACTGCCATGTTATGTTAAGACTTCCACTTTTCCGACAAATGCCAAGATTGAAGATAATGAACAATATATCAAAGCCAGCATTCCCATTGGGTTTTCAGAGACATAGATAAAATTACCCCTGGAATCCTCAAGCTGAGGTCAACATCCTCCCTCTGTAAGGAAAAATAAAAAATTCAGTAATTTGTCAGAGAGAAAATAATAATGAAGCTGAAATAGTAGAATTAGAGTCCTGTCCTACGACTGTTTTCCCTTCTTAGGATGAAAAGAATGAGGATGCATCTTCTCTTGAATTCTAAGTTCAGTGAAATGGGTCAGCAAGCCATATCCTGCCTTGTGAATGAGCTCTTGACTTTTGTTTTTTTCTCTCGGAGCTTTGGGACCATGTCCAGGTGCTGTCATAGAACAAAGACGTTGTGCAGAGAAATAGTTCTTCAACAAATTTGACATATGTCCTTTGGGATTTGGGGGATGTGAAGACAAGTGCACAGCTCTGTGAAAGCACGGAAAGAGTATCTGTGACACACATTTCCAATTTGAAAGGACAAGGACACTATAAATATCCTTAGAAGTCAAACAGATACTTCAGGAAAAAACACTGAATTAGAGCCCTTATGAAAAGACCCTGTATTAAAGTGGTAGGGCACAGGTAGAGCACCACACTTTTGGTTTACCTAGGCCACACTGAGTAAAGAAAAGTTATCCTGGGCGATACACAATCTAATACAGTTAATTTATAAGTAATCAAAGTTCCATTTTTATATTTTTATCATAACATTTCTAAAAAGAGAGAGTATAAATAAAAAACTAGTGGGATGCTTGACCTTGTTTTTGGAAAATTGACACATCAGTGTCTGGTTGAATGGAAGTGGTTTCAATTCTTAGTTCTTGAGATGATGGTCGGAATTTTTAAAATTTAATTGTATTCTTTTTCTGTTTCATCTTTAAAAGTAGCTCATATAGGTCCTTATTCCCAAATAGCAATGACATCAAAAATGTATACCTGTGAAGAACAGGCTATTTTTTCTCTGGGAAGATAGTTAAGAGAAATAATCTCATTTTCCTTTGAGTTCAATGTCTGGTTGCAACTCTATGTATTCAAAAACTAATGAATAGCCATTTATTCTTCTAATATTAGCAATCTTGATTATATAATCATAACAATATTGTTAGCGAAGATCTACTTGATACATCTTTACTTCCATACTACAGGCTGAAAAACTATTTTAACTTGGTTTATTAGAAATAATACAATAATTTCATGTTTTATTAATAATAAGAAAACTTACCTGTCTGCTTAATAACACTAAGCCCCTGTCTTCACAGGCATGCACATGCATAGGTAGGTTGAAATATTGTTGGTAATCACTGTGTGTTACCAAGTCGCACAAGAACATATGCCATCTAATACATGCAGATTTTGATGCAAATGACTATGTGTGGCAGCTCAGGAGGTGAAGTTAACACTGTAGTGTCACCTATGAAGCAGTGTGTGCTCAAATAGCATGCAATCAACTCACAAAACATGCCACTAAAGGTCTAATAAAAATTACAATCTTGTTTGGTCATACTATCAGCGCCCCAGGATCTTATACATACTACAGACCGCCTTTGGTAAGGGTTGGACTCATCTAAATTATTCCATTCCCTTTTATTGTTGTCTACGAAGTCTGTTCTCAAGAACCACACAGTTGAGTTACCCCTGCCAAAAAAAAAAAAACCCTACAAAGACATCTTATAATGTTTTAAGAGATTAGTTATAAATTTGTTTTAAGCCTCATTCGGAGACAACCTCAGTTTTATACAGACTTGAAGCCACTGGTTGGAGACGATTGAGCAAAAGAAAGCCAGAATAAATTGCTGGGCCAGCCTGAGGAAAAACATACGGCCTCCTGTGCTTCCTGCCCTCTGAGGCCACCTCCCAGTGACTGATTGGCAAATTGACTTTCACCCACTTGCCCCCTGTAAAGTGATTTAAAATCTTTTGGTTTGGGTCAATACCTTCACAAGATGAGTGGAAGCTTTCCTCACTTACAACAAGCAAGCCCAGACCATTGCCTCCAGATTGATCTCAGAAATAATCCCTCCATTTGGATGCCTCCCTCTCCATTCAATCTGACGCTGGACTCAGATCCGCCTCACAGGTGACCAAAGCTCTCCTGTGTGTGCTCAGCAACACTTTGTGCTTCCATATCCACTATTGTCCGTGGTCCTTGGGCAAGGTGGAATGAGGGAATGATATCCTGAAGAACTCTCTTTAAACTCTTCCTCCAGGCCAACCTGGACTGGACCAAACTAATGAGATTTCTCTTCTCAAAATCTGACCATTCCAGAGTATCCCTGCACATCAGCCCACGTAAGGCCCTGTACTGGAATCTCCCTAGATTCTCTCCTGCTTTACCTAACGTCCTGCCCCTACTCTTAACTACCTTACGTCACACTTTACATACACACCTGTGGACCCACATGGGTCACTACCTGCCTCGGCCTGTACTTCTTGGCCCAGACAGATCCTGCCAAGTTGGAGACTGGGTCTATGGCCAAACTATCGAAGAAAGGAGTAAACTCCATTTTCCAAGGCCATTTTCAGATCATTCTCACTACTCCAGCTTTGGCCACATAAATATATATATATATATATATATATATATATATATATATATATATATATATATATATATCTCAGAAACCTTAGGTCCACATGTCCTCCCTCAAGCTAATCTCCCCAACCAATAATTACATGTCCTCTTCCCCTCAGGCTCACAAGGTTGTCCACTGTACAGGAGAAAGAAACAACTAACTTTGCTCCTGTCGTGCCAGAAGGACCAGCAATTTGTGGAAATAATACTGCAACAGATTCAACCTTACGACCACATAACTAATGTAATAGACCTCATCTCTGACCTACGGCCACAAAGATACCTTCTGGAGTTTGCCCCCTCCAAATTATTATTATTATTATTAATCACTATTATTATTATTTGCTATTTATCTTTATCTTATACTCTACTATCCTGCCTCCCCTCTGCTACACAACTCATTTTGATTCCTTCCCAGTACCTGTCACTAATCATATAAAAAGAAAATGTGATTTCTCATTCCCCTTATAACCTGGGACTTGGAATTCTTACAGGAAGAGCTACTGGAACAGCCAGGTTGGGGGCCTCCTTTCACCAGTTTAACAAACTCTCAGAAGCCCTCTCTGAAAGCCTCTATGACTCACCACCTTATAGGACCAAATCTACTCCTTGGATGCTGTTGTCCTCCAAAGTCACAAGAGACTCAGCCACCTAACTGCCAAGAAAGGGGGACTATACACTTTCTTTAGTGAAGATTGCTGCTTCTTCAAAAATAAGTTAGACGTTGTGTGAGATGGAATAAAAAGACTAAAATAACCTGTAAATTTACTTCATTGCCCTCCCGTGGCCGCTCCCCGACTCATGCCCACCACTCTTATCACCCTTGCCTTACCTTCCTTTCTCACTTCACTACTTTTTTTTTTCAAATGTTCTTACAGGATGGCATCACTTCCATCTCCTGGGGCACGATATCTGAATACCTGAAGACAGCCTTCCCCTTCAGTCACTAGGCTCCTCCTTCCTGTGTTGCCCTGGTACAGCAGGAAGTAGCCAGAGAAAAGAAAAACTGCACCCTGCATCATATAAAACAAAGGAAACTGGAATGATGGAAGGCACCTGCTGTCTGCCCTTGAAGCATCCCACCCTGGGACACAATACCCTGAAGTAACAGCCGTTCCTTCAAAACCCAGCTGACTATTAAGTTTCTTTCTCCACATCAATGTCACCTAATCTCAAAATCTGCTTCAAATGGCCTTTTTTTTCCCTCCGTTTTATTGATGTATATTAGTGCAAAACCTAAGGATGTTGTGCACATACGTATCTTGTCAAGGTGACAAGCGCTTTCCCACTCTCCTTTTGTCCCTCCCCCTCCCCACCCCCCTCCCTCCCCACCCTACCCGCTGTTTCACTTTGTTTTTCGTTGTAAGTTCCATAAGAGTTGTGATCTAAATGGCCTTTTCTATAAGAACTCCCAACTCACAGAGAGAAATGCTCTGTATACCCTCCTTGGTCAGAGAGATCCTTGCTGGCTTTTTTCTCCTCATGCTTGAAGTCACATCTCTTTGGTTTTTTTTTCTACTTCCCTACCACAAAGCATTTTAAAAACCAGAAAAGCACATATGTGCTTTCAAAATCTTCCTTGCACATTACATGTATTCAAAACACCCTTCATTCATTTATTCAAAACGTCTCTATAACTTCTAGTATTGCCCACTAGATTTTAGGTCAAATTTTAACTAAATCCCAAATTAGATTTTGCAGTGTATTACAAGAAATGCATTCATGTTTGTATGTTAAACTTTTAAGTGAGGAAGGCATATAGCAATGATGCAAATCAGATTTGGAGGAGAAAAGCAAGAAAGGACAAACTGAGAATGGGAACTAAGTTTTTGCCCTGCTCTCACTTGGCTCTTCTTGGCAAAGAAAAGCAGCGGGACAAAGGTTCGTCCTTGGAAACGTAGTGGTGCTTGCCACTGTGAGCACCTTCCCTGCGTCCAATGCGGAGGCTGCCGAGCCCCAGTGGGAGCCGACTCTGTTGATGTACCATCCTGTGGTACATGGGGTGGCTCGGCAGTATCCGTCTCACTCAGGATGGTTTCCTAGAAGCTTTTTATCGAGTGTCACAAAATTCACACTGCGCGTACAATTTAGAGCCCATCAAAAAGACGAGAACATATTATGGCTATGGTTATGGGGAACGCTCCCATCAGCTTCTCCACTCCAGTCTGGCCTTGGTGGCCTCCTACAGCACGGTGCTGAAGGTGATTCTGTAACCAAGCAGGGTAAGGCAAGAGTACCATGAGCAAGTAGCAGCATGTCCTACGAACAAGGAGAGGACAGAGTCAGCAAGTGAGCCATAGTTGCCATCTCTGAATAAAAATGTATTTGGTCTTTTCAGGTAGCTATTAGCATTGAGGTAAAAAGCAGGCTGTTGGGTCAGGCCGAAATGGAGAGAAAACTATGGTCTGATAACTGACAGGTAGCATCAAGCTATTTTACAATGCCCTAAACTCACACTGCTCTTGACTTTCTAGTCATATGGATTAACTGTTAATCCAATGTTAGCAGCATGTTTTCACAGAGGGTAGTTTGCACAGAACGGAGAGATAAACAGCTAAAGCCCTGGGTGTTAGAAGCTCATAGAGCCGTCTGCACACCGATGCCCAAGAAGCCGCCACCAGCCCCATCTTTCTCAAAGGTAGAAATATGCACATTATTGGTCCTCATTTTTATAGTAGTTGTGATCTCTAAAGTCAGTGTGAACACTGAGTTCCTCTAAAACAATCCTTCATAGAAGAAATAAATGGTTGATTCCTGTGAGCTCCTGATCACAGTATTTTTGTCAGCCAGTCAATAAATAAAGTGGATTTATGTGAGATTCTGTTTCAAGACATCTTAATATATACAGTTAATTAATTAACATTGAACTCACAGCCAATAGCACTATAATTCATGTCTAGGCAAAGCTTATCTAACATATATGTTCTCCATAAGACTCTGTGGAGCGTTCTTTCAAAAAGGCTAGAAAACACTTCGGCATTGCACTCAGGCGTTTTCAGGGACAACAGTACCAACAGAAAGAACCAACAAGCAAAATTTTGAAGGTGCTAAGAAGCCCATTTAAAGAATATTTGCTGATAGTAAGAGATATAAAATACGAAAACACGAAGCACTTGCCTAGAGCAATTCAAGTTTTTCAACAATCTATGTATGTTCAAGAGTAATATTGAATGTTACTTGAATACCAGTTTGGAAGTTTTAAATGCATTTTAACAAATTGATGAATTCAAGAGTACAGGATCTGTGAATAAGAAAGAGTAACCTCTGTGCATGTGAGCAAGCCTGTGTGTGCGTGTGTGTGTATGATGTAGATTAAATATAAAAATGAAGTTTTTGACTTCAACAGCTACATTGAGTAGAATAATTTCAATAGGAATATTATAAAAAGTACCCAAGATGCATGTATAAGAAGACAAAATCTCTATAGCTGAAATGTGATTAAGAAATTCAAAGAGAAATATTTGGAATTCTCAGCATATATATCACAAAAGAAGTGAGATTTTTTCTGAGGTTTTGGGCGGTTGTCTCAGAGTAATATAGCGTAAATGATACACCTGGTGAAAGTGCAAGGTAAAACAAAGGCTTAGAAATAAGAAATATGCTCGAAGAGCCCCACAGTCCTCCAGAACCAGAGGTGGACAGAAGCCGAGATGAGACAGAGGGACTGCCTGAGCCTCCTGGGCCATGCAGAGCCGCAGAGCTGCAGTTTCATTCTTCAGTGGGAAACACAACCAGTCTGACCTTCATGTTCCGGTCTCAGGCCCAGCCCCAGTAGAATAATGGCTGTGCCTTTTATGCATGTGTGTATTTAGCTAAATGAAGCATGGGGCCCTCTGTTCAGACGAGCAGTTGACAAATTTGTTTCCTGGTTATTCCCTGACTCCCGCCTCCCACAGAAAGTGAATGATTACAGCTTTCTCTTGCTTTCCTGGCAGACTCACTGTATGGGAGCAAAGCGCTGTCACTCCCGGACCCCAGGACAGAGGAGAGAAAATAACCGAGCCACAACAAATATTAGCCCAGGTTTATTACTGAGCATGCCCAAGGGAGTGCGACTAGTTAAAGGCACAGCGAGGCTTTTGGAGTTGGCGATGTAGTCAGGAGCATATCCACGAGGACTTTATTTCTAAACACTGGAGAATGAGCCTATGGTTAACCCTGTGCCGTTAAAGATGAGGGAATTCGATACTCCTCAATTAATATCATATTGGAATACCAAAGATATATCTCCAAAGTGTTTATCAAATACAATATTTGAAAACCTTTAAGTGTTGGTAGTCATTGCTGTTTCTACAAAAGTTCACATGTCATGATACATATGTGCACAAAATTCTCAAGTTTAATATAACCATTGTATATCATATATATGTGTATGTATAATGTACATATATATGTATACGCTGTATATATCATATATGATTACATATGTATACAATGTGTATATGTGTTTGTATATATATATATATATATATATATATATATATATATTCCAATAAAAATAAGAGAAAAATGTTCTCACAAAAAATGAAGATTAGCAGACAGATGTTGTTCAGCTGAGATCAAATTTTAAGACTGTTCAACAGGCCATGGAAAACCAGGACTAAGTAACACATAGTGGATGAGTATGACTGTGACCTAAGGAAGCTTCATTTATGAGAATTAAGATTTGAGTTCCAAATAGTTTTACATCTTATAAAAACCGTTTTTTTCTTTTAAAAATTAACAACTATTTAAAAATGTAGCGGTCATCATTATCTTTTTGGAAAATATAATCCAGATCTGAACTGTAAGACAGTTTGTGAATCACTATTCTTAGATAAAAATAAATAAGTATCTCTCTGAAGCTGGAGAAAAACCACAATGGGCTGAGGGCATACTTATGAATCTCGAAAAGAGGACAAATTCATTATTCTCTGACAGGCTTAACTGTTGTCCCAAAATGTGTATTTTCTTTCACCAGCCAAGAAAAGGTTTCAAAATCATACTAAATCGTTTCATCAGAAACTAAAGAATAAGTATTTTTTAAACCAGCATTACTCAGGTTTATATTCTTAATAATTTAATGAAATTGTTCTCTTTGGTCATTTTTCTTTGTTTTTAACTACTGGAGATTGAACTCAGGGACTTTACACTGAGCTATACTCCTAGATCTTTAATTTGAGATAGAGCCTTACTAAGTCATTAAAATTGCCTAAGCTGCTTAAAATTTGAGTTTCTCCTGCCTCACCCTCGTTCAATGCTGAAATTATGGACACTGGAAAGGATAATAGCTGCAGGCAGAAGAATCCGGTAGGAAGGAGACTCTAAAAACTAGAGTGTGGGTCTCAGTTCCAGTGCTCTGGTCAACACTAAAGCAATTCTCGAGGGCAGGCCTGTCCAATGGTGGCAGCCAAACACAAATTGGGACGCTTACTTAAAACGTTGAGACATTTTACTTTGAGGTTTTTTTTTTTTAAATTGTTCTGAGACTAAACTATGTAGAAAACAGTGAAACAATGAAATAATCAGAGTATATTAGTTCCACAAATATTGAAATATTTATTAGGTCAAAAAAGAGCCTGGAATAACCAAAACTATGACCAACAGCAAGAGGATTTGGAGTGAGAGTTTATTGCACCTGTGGCCCTATGCCTGGGTAGCAGTAAATACACTCACAACTCTAGGCCTGGTTAGCAGGTCCAGGCCTAAGAGATTAAAGGGGTAAGAACAATAGGAAACACAAAAAGGGACAAAAAAAGTAAAAAGGGGGGGGGGTGGTGATTATGATGTGAAAACAGCTTTTAGGCAGCATGGCTGATTAGCCAGCATGAGGGCCAGGGATTGGGATTGGGCTGTTTACAGATTTGTGGATCAGAGACTGGGCAGACGGGGACAAAGTGCAGCCTGATAGAGTGGGAGAACAGGTAGGTGGGCAATGGGCTTAGGCAGAGAGGTGCCTGGTGGGGGTTAGGATTTTCCTCATCAGTTAGCCAACTGCTGGCCCAGCAAAGGTGTACTGGGGCCTGAGAAGTCAATTCATGATGGCTAGGAAATAATAAAGGAACAGCTGCCTATAAACCAAGGTCAGATACAGAAAGCTAATCTCTGTTGGGTTGGGGTGTGGGGGACTGGAAAGATGTTCAGCACCAAGGTTGTAGCACAGGAACCTCAGCATCATCTGAAATTTGCATTCTAATGAAAAACAATTCCACCAGAAGAAAGAAAAAAAACCCATCAAAACTGACTAAAAAAGAGTGAGAGACAGTGCCACCTCATCCAGTATGCTCTTGCTATTTGAACACATATGTGGCTTCAATTTTATTGTGGGGTGCTGCTTCTGGTGTTATCTTCCAAATGCACACAATTGAACTGGCACCCTCACACATCGCGAGCTTCTGGTGACTTAGCAAGTAGTTGCTGATGGTAACTTGGTGATGGTAGGTAAAATAAAGACTTGGAAAATTGATGAAGACAATGAAGTTACTATGAGAAACTGACATTTCATTAAGTATCATTTAATAGTACATCAAAACATATATATACTTTTGAACAATGGGTAATGTCATACAAATTGTCAAAAGTGCTATGAATTTCATCAAGACAGGAAGATTCAATTTTCACAATTCCAGGAATTCTTTAAAAGAACAGATCCTGACTATGATGACATTATTTAGTTTTTGAAAGAAAGATGAGTAAACCAAGGGAAAATGTAGAAAAGATTTAAAAATTTGCAAATTCAAATGAAGTCATTCATGGTATCAAAAATAAAATTTGTGCCAGAACTTGATGATGAGAACTGACTTAAATATTTAGCATTTCTATTGGATTTTACCTCTCATTTAAGGTTAAATTTGTGAATTCAGGGTAAAAACCAACTATCACTATAACATTTCAAGCCACCACAAGGTGCAAATGAAATTGAAATCGTACTAGTTCAAATCAAGGAAAATCATGCATTTTGACATGCTGGCTAATCATCGCTGTGTGAACTATAAAATATACTCAGCCCTTGTTTTTTAATTTGATATAAGAATTTGAAAATAAGTTTCAGGATTTCTGGAAAATTAATTAATACTTTGTTGTGTTTATATAACTATTTTTAGTCTGCATGAATGTTATACGCCAATTTTAAAAGAATTTATAGAGCTGTAGTCTTATACTCATCTTGTAAAAATGTTGACCATGTCTCAAAATGGGAAAAGAGAAAACTTTATAATTTTGACACAATATATGTACACAAAATACTGAACTTCAATGTATACACTATGCGTTGCATATATACATATCAATAAAATTGGAAAATTGATCATGTCTCTTTATTTGGCTTATAAGACCTATGTGTCCAAAGATGATTATCTCTCACTTTACAATCACACCTTACTCATGTAGTTCCTTTTTGGCAGCACCTACATTTGTGAGAATCTATTTTCACAGATGAAGCAAAAAAAGAGTAAAATTAGAATGAAAATATCTAATTAAGACTGTGAAAACTCAATGAGAATTGCAACTACTTCCATCTAAACTTGACATTGATGCATCAATTTCACAAAAACGAGGTCAAACATCCCATTAGTTTTATGTTTATGTAACTGTGAAGGAAAAAAGGAACCCAGTAAGACCAAAAGTATGACCAGCAGCAAATAAATTGCTGTCCCCATGACCCTATGCCTACGTAGCAAGTCCAGGTAAAAGGGTCCCATGATCGTATGCCTGGCTAGCAGGTCCACGCATGCGGCCAACTACAAGGCAAAAGAGATAATACATAGGGCTATGGTCTAAGGGTTAAAGGCATAAGACATAAAGGCATAAAAGGAAGGTTTTGGGCAGGGCGGGAGGATTAGCCAGCATGAAGGTTAAGAATTGGGCTGTTTGGTTGGTGTGCTGGTTGGAGACTGGGCAGAAGAGGACAAAGCAGAGTTATCTGGTAGGCTGGGAGAGCAGGTAAGTAAGTGGTCTAGGGGTGAAGACAGGTTCTCGTAGGAGACCAAGGCCATTGTCAGTTGTCCAACTCCTTGCCTCCCCAAAGTTGTTTCATCAGGGCCAGAGAGGTCAGGACACTGTGGCCATGAAGGATTGAGGAAATAGCTATCTGTAAGCTAAGGTCACACAAAGAAAGCCAAGTCTGTTTGGGGGAACAGCAGAGGAGTTCAGCACGGGGGTACAGCACAGAAGCCCCACAGTTGCCTTCTTTTTTTAAATACTATAAATAAAAATACAAAGAAGCAGCTTTGGTTACTCATACACATTAATTACATTGGATATTTCCTGTGTAGCCCAAGACAATTCTTTTTCACTCAATGTGTCCCAGGAAAGCTAAAAGATTGAACAGCCCTGTCATAAGAATGAACAGAAAGCACCACTATAAGAATTGCAGCAATAAAAATAGTTGAAACAAAAAAGGTGATATTTGCTTATGGTTTTCCAAATGGTTAAAAATAATAATAACAATAATAATAATAATAATTGTTTGGTTGGTTTTGCTATTCTCGGAATAAATCTGTTCCATTCTATGTGCTACAATCTTCCCCCGCCCCTTATTGGCCCTCCTTTTACCTTCCTCATCACCCCCCCTGACTCCCACTATCACACCTATTTGGTTCTATAAAATGCCTAACCTGGGTTTCTGATATTAGAGAAACCATGTGATAGTTTACCTTCTGAGTTTGACTCACTCCGCTAAGCATGATAGTCTCAAGTTTTGTCCATTTTCTTACAAAAGTCTCAAACTTATCTGTCTTTACAGAAGGGTAGTACTCTATTGAGTTCATATGCCATAATTTTCATATCTATCAGTCTGTTGATGGAAATTTCAAAGTCTTTGAAAGTTTAGCTATAGTTAGTTGTGCTGCTATGAACATGGGCATATCCATGTATATGTGCATCTGTATTATATATTGCTTTTGACTCTTTTGGAAAGATACCCAAAAGACATACTGCTACACTGAATAGAATATAGAATTTTTTCAAAATGCTGAAATAGACAATGAGCATGTTTTAAACTCTTCACATACACAAAGAATTTCACAGAGTATTTAATTTATACTTTAATACCATCAATGCTGATCACCATGGCCACTCTACAGATAACTGAGGCGAAGACTGGAAATGCTGTATGGCTCACTGAAGCTAAGAAATAACAAAAACAAGATTCTGACCCATATATACTAGCCCCATTACACCAAGTTGACTTTTTTTGATTTGCAACACAAAAATGTCAGTAAATTACACAGTTATAAGGGCTTTGAAGTTTCCAGAATCTGACTGAAAATCAAAATGTGAATTTAAATGTCCTCTAAAGAGACCCAATAAATGGAGATGTTTAGGAGTTTGATACACTACATTTTTTCTAATAGACAAGTCAACCAACCTCAGAGACAACCTACCTTATTAGAGAAATTATCTTAGTCAATTTTTATACTTTTCCAAGTTCAAAAAAATTTAGTTTATCTAAAAGTTTGATGACTAGAAAGAAAATAAAATAATTGTAACACAAAGATGTACAACATACAGCTGTCTGGGACTATTTGGTATAGCACCATGTTCTGTTTGTATTGTAGCATAGGAGTTAATTTTCAAAATTAAATTGAGTCATAATGAGTCATTATGTAATCTCACTAAGTGTTGAGGGCACAAATGGAGCTGTGAACAAAGGAAATTCCTATTCATAGGAAGTTCTAGAGTTGAGCTAAAGAACTCCTCACCCAAGCATTAGCTCTTGGAGACACTATGCCAAAGAAAAGACATGAAATCAGAAGCCAGGAAACAGAAGTACCAGTCACCTTGTAGGAAAGTCAGCAATCACTGCCAAAAGTTGAAGACTTGAGACAGAAACAGTGTGAATGGGACAATAGGAAAAATCAAGAAATATGTGGGAAAAGGCTGTAAATAAGGAAAGAGTATGTCCTAGATGAACGCATTTCCCATTGTGGTGAGAGCCAGAATTGCCCCTTACTTATCACCACCAAAGCCTTGCAGATCTCCATCCCTACTCGCGTCTGCTGTGTGAAGCTGTGGGAGCGTTCTCCAATCTGCTCCAGTTCCCTTGCTTTCAGAATTCCTGAGTTCAACTTCTTTGTTTTATTTATTTTATCCTTGGATAAAGTGACTAGAGATATCTCCAAATTATTCAGTTTGGCCTACACATCAGCTTTCCATAACAAGCAATCTCATGTGCTTTTGTTTGTAATCCAAGCTTCTGCCTCAGTGTACCTACAAAAATATTGTAAATTAAGCATATTGCTAGTTGTGACACTATAAGCACTACCAAAAAGAATGGTGATATTATATTACATTTTACAGTATTTATCTTAGGTCAAAAATTCTCTTAGGTCCCCACTATTGCAGAAGAAATACCTGTTTCAAATGTACAGTCGTCTCAGTTTTACCTCTCATAGCTACAAGCACAGCAGAAACTCATGAGATAAGAATGCTGAGTCAATGTAGCTTAAATCTTTTTCTGCATGGGTGATTAACTAGATTCATTATTAAAGCTATGCCTCAGCATTTCTATACTCCAACAAGAAATCTCAGAAGTTAATGCAGAAACCTCTATAGGTTTCCCAACTATTTTATCCCTTATTTGGAGTTTATGTTGGTGAAAGTAGTTTTAATTGGCAAAGAAAAGAATTGCTAACTAATCTTTAATTTTATTTTATATGTGATTCCTAGTGAGTTTTTCTGACTATTTATTATAATTGAAATCTACAAGGTCCCCCAAAAGTTTCAAAGAAATGAAAGTCTGTTGCCTCTTGAGGGGTCTTGGCGGAAGCGATTGGGTCGTAAGGCTTCAGTTTCACCCACAGATTAATCCATCCATGGATCAGAGTTTGCTAACACTGTTGGGAAATGATGAGAACTTAGGAGAGAAGACCTGCTGAAATGAGGTGACTTTAAAGACTACGTTTGGTCCCTGGCCCCGTCCTCCTGGGCTCTTCCCTTCTTTCTCTTTCGGACTCCTGGCTGCCATAAAGCGAGAACCCATCGGTGGTCACACCTTTCTGCCATGATGTTTCTTTCTGACCCACTGGGCCAAAATACAATGAAACCAAATGACATAATATGAAACCTCTGAAATTGTGAACTGAAATAAGTCATGTCCTTAATCCTGTTGATTTTCTCTAGCATTTTATCCAAGCATGCACAACTAACTACTATACTACCTGGAGATCCATCTTTATGAGGCAAGCTACAATGTTTTAGACACAGCTCTGTGCTCTGACTTTTTGAAATCACAAGCAGTTATCATTTCTGATCTGATCGTTATCTCATTCTTCGTCTCTTAGTTGGGATACAAAACCAGAAAGAATGGAGTTTATATCAAGTTATCTGTGTTCATTTAGAATAAAATGATGATGATAATAAATTGGAACAGTAATACAATACATTCACTGTATTGACTTGTACTAATTCTCTGAGCTGCTCTTTGAATAACTAAATGTAAACACCATGAAATCAGAAACTCTGTCCTATTTGTTGTGATTTTAGTATCATCTGTAATATATTAAACAAAAGTCCCCATCAAAATACATGACATGTTAAATTAAAAAAAAGAGATCCGTCCTGCTAACAATGTGCCCCACTCTACACTACCACTTCGGCCAAAGAGGCTTTCCAGAAACCCTGTCTTGCCACACATAATGATATCTGTGCCAACTACTGACCACATACAATAGTTCCTTAAGACTGTCACTTAGTGGTATCATGTCTAACACAACAGCACCTCCTAATGTTCACGTGACAGTCACCTAGTCATGAATTCTCAGAATGTATCGCCATTAAAGGAGTTTTCGTCCTCCAATTAGGGTGCTTAGTGCCTTCTTCCAGGCAGGCGGACCTCTCACTGTCCTGTTTCAGCAGATAAAACCCATATTTAAATCACTTTACATGGAGCTTTGCAAGGCAATTCTTAGAATGATGCAGGTTTTCATAAGAAAAACAATTTTCCTGAAGAAGATAATCAATGAAAACGAAAGCGAAAACAAAGAGCCTGCTGCGGTGCCAGGCACCGGGGAGATCGCGGAATCAGTAAGCAGCTTGGGAGGGTCGCAGGGAATTCCTGGCGTGGCTGCCTTCCAGTTGGAACCGAGAAGAACGACTGGGTGAGGAGCACAAGAAGAGAATGATAGCGTAAGCCGGTTTACGTTAAAGTTAAAACAATTAAAAAGTATATGCTAAGGCTAGTAGTCTTCCCCCCACCCCAGAGGAAAAGAAGATGAAATGAGATACTTTTCTTTTTTTTTTTCTTTTTTTTTTTTTACTCTAGGCATAAAATATAGGTTTGCTGTGTGTTTCCTTATCTGAACTGACGGCCTGTAGCCACCAATTTCTCTAATATGTTCCAATCTTTCCTTCTTTCTGTGTAGTTACAAATACTTATTTAATTACACAGGGGGTCCTCGGTCCTACCAGGATAGCCTCACTAAATTGGAATTTCCTAACAAAAGAAGTGAGTAGCTCCAGTTCACCACAAAACAAGACTCCTGAGAGTACGTTCTGGACCATTCCAAACTGTTGGGAACCAATACACAAAAGAAACGCTTAGAGTTAGGGAGTCAGGGTTTAAAGTTGTTACAAAACTATAATTGCTACAACGTATTCTGTGGTTTGAATGATAATGGCCCCTTCAAAAGTCATATTGAACACATCCTCAGTGCAACAATGTTAAAAGACATTGTTTTGGGGGTGAGGTGATTAAGCCATAAGGACTGACGTTGAAGGGAGGGTCTTGTGCACTTGTGTCCCACTAGCCCCATAAGGACTCAGTGTTTGCCACCTCTGGAGCATGCAACAAGGTACTACTAGTATCCGAAAAGCATTTCACTTTTTATTTTAAGTGCCCAAATTATATTTCATATCATTTCACTTACAGCATGTCTTGGTGTTTTAGCTCAAGCTTTGACAACTTTAAGAAAAGTGACATTGGAGGTATCTGTGCCAAAGCATCTAGGCAATCTCCTGTTAGAATAATTACACTATTAGTAATTGCTACTGTTATGTCTAGTGAATGGTGAAGCTATTGCACATAGCCTAGATTCACTGAATGGACAAAATATGTATGTGAAGTAGGCACAGGAAGAGTTTGCCAGCACAGTGAGCATGTCGGTACATCCCTATCTCAAAGACTCGTAGACAGGAGGGAAAAACCGCATCAAGAGCAGCATTTTTATTAATTAAATCTATTTTTCACTTGCATATAAAAACATAAAAGTATACACTAAGTATATGCTAAGAATATCTTTTAGAATAAATGACAGATTGAGGACATCTGAGCCTCTAGGATCCTACTGCACCAGCAACTTTAACTGGAAAATCTGTCTGTTGCCAAAACTATGGAAGATAAGGCAGCTATAATGTACTTTATCTCTTACTGTGTCGTAGCAGGAAGAGCAGTTTGCTTTATATTTTCAGTTTTTTTTCCATGTAATAAAAAACACAAGTGCCAAGAATAAAAGAGCTGTTCAGAAGGAGAGAAAAAGCTATAGGAACATTTGAGATAGAGGGGACAAAAGCACTTTAATAAGCTCAGTGTGTACTGGCAGCGCAAAGGAGGGATTAGCCAAATTTCCTTCACATTGGAAGAGTCTCAGGAGGAGGGATGCAATTGAGAACGTCCTTTGAAATGAACAGTATATTCCCAAACAGACATTTGAGTAAAGTGATCGAAAAGTGTTCTAATTAAAGAGAACAAAATGCCCCAAATCACGGAGATGGGGAACAATATAAAAAAGCAAGATCAGATAAAGGAAAATTGAAAGTCCTGTTACACCACCCAGATTTGTGCCATAGGCAACAGCAAGGCGCAGTGCTTTCTCACATCAACAGAACGATACCATTCCTCTTTGTTTTGGTGAGTTCACTCTGGCTGAAACATGCAGAATGGATTAAGTCATGTTAAATTGAAGGTAAAATGAGAGGCCTGGAAACTTGTGACAGTCAAATCCTGACCTGAAGAGTTTGAAGAGAATAAAAGTAAAAAGCAAAAGAGAAAATGCCAACAAATGGCAATGGTGTTAAACGAGACAGATTCTGTTTGCGTTATCTTTTTTGAATTCTGCACTTTGATAGCCACGTGCTAGTCTCTAGGGACAAAACTAAATTGAGCATACATAGAATTCATGGCCTAACAGGAGAGGCAGAAGAGTACACAAGACTTTACAGTGAAATCTAAGTGTCATGATGGGGTGATACAGGTTGCCATGGCAGCGGAGTAGAGGCTTTCCAAACCCAGGCAACCTGACACAGGAAACACTTCTCAGGGAAGAGAAAATCCATACTGAGCCTGAGGAAGGGGAGGGAGTGTTAAAGAAGTTTGGGAGATTTTCAAGTAGAGAAGGGAGCATACAGAAAGACGTTGAGGTAAGAACCAGCCTGAAGGGAGAGAACCTAAAAAGGAAGTACGCAGGGTGAGAAGACGCCAGACAGGAAACCATCAGAACACAGGAGTCCTGAGGCAATATCAAGGAGTTCTGCCTTCACTGGACAGGCAATTCTGAACCACTGTACCACTTTTCAATCCAGAAATTATGTACACATTTGCATGTTTAGGTGCATGCTCTGGGTATAATGTAGAGATGCTGTTGCATGGAGAGGCAGCTCCGGTGCCTTGCAAATCACGGTCCTCACCTCTCTGTGCTCAAAGTGTTGAAGATTGTCTGGACCAGATACCTCATTAAGGGAAGAAATGTCCATTACTTATTTCCAGGTAGATGGTTAATATTTGTTGAATGAAATAAACGAAGTACTAAAGAAATGATGACTTGTGGGTCATTATAGGATTCCAGAAAGGTAATATTGAAGTTTTGACAAAAGTACAGATAATAGATACTAACAAAGTTGGACAAACCCAAAAGATAGTCAGAAGTAGAATTGATAGGTTATGAAAAGAGCTGGTATTAAAGTTATAAAAAAGTATAAAAAATTTCTAGTTGTTGGTGTCTGAGTCCCTTGAGATTCACATTTAAGAAACTCACACTTTCCAAATATTTGTTGAGCAAAGAAATATATGTTACAAGTTCAGAAAATATTTCCAAGGAAGATAAGAAGAAGAACATCTGAAGTTCAGATAAAAAGTAAGAGGATATACCGCATTAATGATCATTAATATTTATGACTAAGGATGTCTTATGTGCTAGACACTAAGCAAAGAATTGCTTTGTTTCATTTAAAATATAGGACATTTATGTTCCATAAAGCACAAGCGTCTAGCGAATATACTCAGGGGTTGAGGGTGTAGCTCAGCAGTTACAGTGTTTGCTTACAAGTGGTAGGCTCTGGGTTGGATCTCCCAGCACCACATAAATAGGGATTTGGTTATGAATGCCTGTAATTCCAGCAGTTAAGAAGCTGAGGCAGGAGAATTGCTATGGATTCAAGGCTCATCTGAGCTACATAGTGAGTTCAGGATCGGTGCAGACAATAGAGAGGGACTTCCATCTCAAAAAAAAAAAAAAAATTTCAGGTGTGCTGTCTCATGTCTGTAATTCCAGCACTCTGGGAAGCTGAGGCAGGAGGCTTGTAAATTTGAGCACAGCCTGAGCATTTTAACAATCACCAGTTTCTTAAATCAAAGTAAAAAACAAATAAAAACAACAAATGAAATAAAAGAGCTGGGAATGCAGCACAATGCTAACACCTTTGGTTGAATCCTCAGTGCCACAAACAAATCAGCAAACCTACCACAAATTAGAGGAACAGCAAATCCAATACATCTGAACGTGTGCGGGAAATATTTCTGTACACAAGCCGCAGGGTGTTTGAAGGAAGAACATTAGCAGCACCAGATGTCCTAAGTCTCTTCTAAATAGGACTTTAAGTCCCTGCTGACCACTATGTCAATCCATGTCCAGTGAGCTTTCCATTAGAATAAAGCAATGCATTCTAAGGCTAGAAATTTTTCTTCTACCTGTAGCTGGCAATATTCCTGAACAGACATTGCTAATACCCAACAGCTGAGTACATTGGACTCGGATCCAAAAATAGTAATGTACCAAATCTGAGAAGTGTTGGCACTCAGATCACTTCATTTTTTGTGGCCACTTGTCAAATGATCAGAGTATTTAATTTTCCCAGCCCTTCGAAACTCAATACTTTCACATCCTCATTGCAGAAGAAGTGATATTTGAAGGGAAGGGTAAAAATCAGAACGTACCATCAAGCACGTATAACCCAGTAAGTGCCGCATCAATAATTCTCTCGGTTTGGCATGTACACTTTAATGAAAATACCAGACTAGCAAGAAGTTCTGTTCCAGACTCCTGTGGAAATAAAATGTTCTTCATACTTTTAGCATATCTGCCCACTCTGGATTGTCCAAGGTGTCGCAGTAGGGATAAGGAAAAGTGAGCGAGATGAAAAGGTAACAGAAAGAGAAGTGACGTAACTACATGCGGCAGTGTCCAAAAATGAACGTTTAGAGGAAAAAAGCAAGCTACTAAGGAAATAAGCCAGAAATATATGTCTACAAACTTCTTTCCCAGGTGAAATTTGTGTGTGTGTGTGTGTGTGTGTGTGTGTGTGTGTGTGTGTGTGTGTCCTACCGTTGTGGTTGGTGCTATTTTTTTTTAAATTTAAAAGAGAAAGAGCCAGCATTCTTTCCTTCCTGCCAAATATATTCCCCAAGTAGCACATTAAATACACATAGAAGAAAAAATGAACAAACCAAATCTAAACTTGAAAGTGAAGTGGGATCAAGAGAAGACGATATCTAATAGGAATGGTCTGAAGAGAAACAAAATAAAAAATTTAAACAATGCAGGAAATCAACAGAGGAAATGAGATAAGAGATCTAGATCAACGTAGTGTTTGTAATATGTAGGTATCTTGGTATATTTTACTGTTACTTTTTTATAGCAATGACTTTATGAAATTAAAAGGCAACAAACTTACTCCACCCAAATTTTGCTAATTAAAAAGTGGGAGTTTTTTAGTTTATCACTCAAAAGAGAATTCAGACAATTACAATTACAGAAAATGTGGAGGCTTTGGCTCTCATCACCACCTGGAAAGTAGATCTTCAGAGCAGGATCTGAGAGTTAGAACAGCTGGATAGCTTGTTGAGGAAAAAAACAAACAAACAAACAAACAGAAATGTGGCGAACTGGAACAGAAGGCCTAATTTCTAAAGAGAACTTAAGCAAAGACAACTGGTTCAAAAACCAACACACAACTGTCTTTCCATGTCTGAACACGGTGAGACAAGTCAGCTGGTACTCACATTCCCTAATTTTGAGAATTCTGAGAATCCTCCAGTGTGAGAATGTGAGTGGCACAGACAGCTTGTGCTTCATCTTAAAATCTATAAAACGTGCGATTAATGAAATCTGTGCAAAAATAACTGATTTCTACATCAACGCTGCATTTGAGGAAACAGAGTACAGTGGAATGGAAGGACGGTAGAGGTAATCAGACTTGGACTTGAACACCTCTTTCACTATTAATTGTATGACTTTGTGGTAGTCTAACCCTTTTACAACATAAAATTAATCACACCTGTTTATGTTAGAGTGTTTTAACAGAGGAATGTAATTTCTTCATTCAATTAATACTTTGAAGCACCTTCCCTGGGCCAGTAGTCAATGCTTGTAACAAGTAATATTGAGGATTGAGGCAGGAACAAGGAGAGTGAGTCCCTGGCATTCTTGAAATAATACAATGAATGCATAGATGTCTAGTATACTGAAGCTACTGGGATTTTGTGTGTGTGTGTGTGTGTGTGTGTGTGTGTGTGTGTGTGTGTGTGTGTGTGTAGACATAAGAAATTCACTTAGAATAACAGGAGAGAGATTTAGTGTACACATATAAGCTGTCACCTGAAGATAAACGGTTCTTTGTTAAAAGGAAAACAAATGTGGATGATTTAGTATAAACTCTACTGTTTTGACACGTGTGCAGACAAGTTTCAGAGAATGAGAGCTGATGAGAGGTCGATGCGGGAAACATGCCTGCTTTCTATGTACGTAGACAGCTTCATTACAAAGTCCCCCTGATTTGCTAAATTGAAGAAGCAGGCCCATATATTGTTACTGCTTCCCTATGGACACACTGTGCGCATCCGAAGAGGTTTCAGGCTAATAAAAAACAAAACCAAATCTCTCTCTGGGCTGGTGAGTAGGCAGCATTATTTAGACCCTTGTAGAATCAGAAAATTGACTTATTCTAAAAAGATCTCGCATCTCACATTCGGCAGTCTAGGGAACATTTCTTCTCCCTCCACACATGTAGAGGAGCTGCCAGAAAGGACCTTGAAATTGAGAATCTTCTTCCTTCTGTTTTCTGCTGATTTCAGATCTCTCTGTCATTTAATCTCAGCTTCTTGGGATGCTATATTGTCAACAGGTAATGCTCCAGACTAATCATTTCCCTTGGAAAAGGAGGCTTTCCAGAAACCCTGTGTAAATGCTGTAAAGCTTTTTATTTCATCTTCTTTAACCTTCTGTTTAGGTTGTGGCTATTACAGTGACAGCTCGGTTGAGCCCGTCTCAAGTTCCAGAGGCCATCTCCAAGCTGAGGTATTACAGGAGCTCCCTGGGAAGCACTGCTCAGCCCAGAAGAAATTAAAAATGTGATTAGTCTAGAAATCTCTTGGACAGCAGTAGCCAGAGTTCTGTGCAAGGCAGTAATTGCAAAATCCCGAGTGGAGTCTCTCACCGAGATTCGAAGACCATACCAGTGTTTCGTGGTATTTTGAAGAGCTGCAGTGAGGAACATTCGGGGAATAAAGGCCGAAGAACAATTCTTTTCAAAAGGAAACAATAAAATAGACTGGAGAAAAGGAGACAAGGAGAATGAGGAGAGCTCTGTAACGAGATCGACTTCTATCACAATCACGAGTGTTTGCTATTTATGAAAAGTTTATTGAATGACCAGAGATATATTTGCACTCAATAAAGTAAGCAATACGCTGAAAAGAAAGAAAAAAAAACAGTGGTCAATTCTGTTTGGAGTTATGGGTGACTTTTGTTTTTTGTTTTTTGTTTTTTTTTTTTCATTTGCCTTTGATACTCTCTTTTTGCTAAAATAGTAGTGTATGAATTAAGTAAATCTGAAGTATATTTTAAAACAAGACCAAAGAGTAGGTTGCCGGCATAGCCCACTGATTAGAGTGCTTGCCTAGGAAACATGAGGCACCTGGTTCAATTCTCCAGAACCACATAATAGTAGGAGGCGCATTGCCTGTAATCCCAGCATTTGGGAGGCTGAGGCAAGAGGATTGCCATGAGTTCTAGGTCAGCCTGGGCTATGTAGTTACCTCAAGACCTTTCTGGACTACAAAGCAAGATGCTGCCTCTCTGTCTCTCTCTCTCTCTCTCTCACTCTCTCTCTCTCTTTCTGTCTGTCTCTCTCTTTGCCTCTCTCTCTCTCTCTCTCTCTCTCACACACACACACACACACACACACACACATATATATATATATATATATATATATATGCATATATATGGAGAGAGAGAGTTTTCTGTGTTCCATGGAGACATATCCAACCTCTTTTCTCAGTCAGTTCCCTGCAATGCAATTGCTTACAAATTGTCCACTGAATCCATATGAAAGTCAGAATCTATGAGAGAAACAGGGCAACAAATCATAGAATTGACTAAACGAGCCTAATAAATGGGGAAAGATTTATTCAGAAGCATTAGAGACCAAAACCCAAGAAAAGCAATGGAATTCTAAGGGGCTACCACCAGTAACCAGAATAAGAGTTCTACTGCTTTCTCTGAGTTTCTTGATCTCTTATCTCTGATTCATAAAAAGAAAAGAATGCCCTGAAAATAACGTTCCCCCACCTTTCTGGTCATACAGAGGAAAGCTGCAGGCCCCTTCCAACTGGTCCTGCTGTCCTCCACTGCAGAACCTGAAGATAAACAGGAAGGCTGTAGTGACTGTATTTTGTGTACTGCCCTCTGTTCAGCATATCTAGGATGTTATTTTCCTGACAATGAATTCTGTTCAGACATCCCAAGGTAGAAATCCTTTCAGGTTCTACTTCCACATGATATGTTACCCCAGTGAAGCAATCACATTTGATTACTACTCCAAGGTTTCTGCAGCTGAGCAAAAACTTGAACTGGATTTTATCCTCTTCCAATATCCTGAAGATAACGACCCCCAGAGACCCTTCTTCCTGCTCCAAAAGGGCCTTTTCACAACTTCTCTCCCTTGGTCTCTCCTTATGACATGGCTACCAATTGATATGTAATTAAAAGAAAAAATGTGAAAAGTGTCACAAATTCCCACCACTCACAGACATCATTTGGGGTGTGACTTTGAAAGGTACATTCTTGTCCCCAGTTTCTCCCTTTTCTCTCTGCTTCCTGGATCTAGCCAGTCCGGCAGCCTTCCTCTGCCATCCATGCCTTTCCTCCATGACTTTTTGGCCTTGGAGACTACAAATCATGGATTGAAACCCTCTGCATCCATGAGTCAAATCAACTTCTCCTTCAAGATGTGGGTGCTGGGTACTTTGTTCCGGTGACAGGACCCCTAATACATACTTCATGTTACAATGGATGAAATTTGCATACCTATATCTCGCGCCAAAGCCTCTGTTTACCTATTTACCCATTGTATTCTTTACAAGCAATTGATAAGACATAATTCAAGCATAAAATATGTCATGTTTCAAAGGTGATAACAATAATAAAATACATTAATGCTTATACTGTTTTCTGTATCTTGTTTTAAATAAAATGCATTGCTAAATTTTCCTGTTTCCTTTTTTTTGTTTTACTGCAACTACCAAAAATGTTTTAATCACACATATATTTCTATTGTACAGTGCTGCTTCAAATTCTTTTTATGCCTCTTCATCCTGATCAGAATATAAATTAAATTTCCTTTATCTTGTGTTTAATATAAAATCTTTAATTTTCTTTGTAATCTTTAGTACAAAATCCCTCAAAAATTTCTTTATCGTAATTATTCTTTCATTTTTCTCCTCCAATCTCCTCTAAAGAGCTCTCTTCATCAGTCTTTATTTCAAGTCACTTGTGCAATCCTTTCTTTTAATTTTATTATCAATTATAACTTCAGTTCTTACTTAAATTCTTAGCAGCATTTGACATGACTAATCACTCACTCCTTGTAATACCCTTTTTCTAGTTTTCTCTGATTATATCTGCAGTGTTTTTTGCTAGCATCTCTCTTTCTTCTTAACTATAATACTATAAACTGGAAAAAAATTCTACATACACACCTAAATGTTCTCATTCAGCCCTACTCTTGGCTTTAAATTCTCTTTTATTGTGATGTTACCAGCGTCATTTTCTGTATGCAAAATGCATCTGTGAGCTCCAAACTTGTAACTCCATTTGCTTCTTCAATCTTGACACTCAGATCACTACTGGGCACTTTAGCATTGCGCAATTCATATCCATCTTTTGGCATCCATTCCTTAGGTCTGTTCCTTCCTCATCCCTCTTGATCTCAAGTTGTGACGCCAGCATCTACTCAAATGGTAAGGCCATAAATTTGAGTGTTGTCTGCCACTTGCCATACTTTAACCCCACAAACAGTCTATTATCATCAGGTTCCAGCTTCTCCCTTGTAGCCCAGGACATTTTCATGTCTCCAGGCACTTTGTAAAACTCTTTCCAGCCTTGCTACAATTCAGTGCCTTTTCATTAAAGATAGAGCATCATTTTCGCAATTTACATTCCTCTTCTGCTTAAAACAATTAGTATCTTTTCGATTACAATAAAAATTAAAATCCAATGTTCTTAACATGGCTTGTAAGCTGTACAACATCTAATTTTGGTAATATCTCTGGACAAATCTTTCAGTGTTCACTAACTTTTGCTAGATTCTACTAGCTGTTCTGAACTAATCTCCTGCCTCTTAAATATGCTAGTACTTCCTGTCTCAGGGTTTCCACACTGGCTGCTTTTTTCCCTTAATTTGCTTATGTCTTTTGCACAATTGGTCTTTTTAAAATTCAGATTTCAACTCAGTTATTTCACTGAGAGAGAAAATTGTCTTTATTGTTCTAGGTAATGTGTTGTTTCCACACATCTATAATTGCTTCTCTTTCAGTGCTTAATTTTCCTTTCACAATATGCCAGTGCCTGGACTCTCTCATTAGAGTATAAGCTTTGTGAAGGGAGTCTCTGTGTTTTCCCCCATCGCATTCCCTATGCCCAGCAGACAGCCAAGAGCCCACTAAACGCTCAAAAGAAGATTGATGCACGAATTCTAATGAATAAGAGAGTGGATGGGACAGGGAATAGAGGCAAGGAAGCAGTGCCAAAAAATTGGTTCTCGTGATGTGTGAGGTATGCCAGATTCTCCCAAGGCTCACACTGAATTGTAACCATGAAGATGCTTTATTTTGGGAAATCTTATTAACTTTTTCTGCATAAAACGCTCACAAAAATAATGTGGAACAATCTGATGAAACTGAAACCCACTGCCGTCTCCAGCTATACCCTGATATGTTTTCTAAGCTTTTTGATGAACTGTCTATTTTGGCCACAGGTGTGTAAGAAGTCAGAGGATTCCGGAGATGAATTTTAACACAACATTTAGCTGAATTTTTAATCTGGATTTCAGCAATTTCAAAATTTAATGCAGCAGACAGTCAGATAACCTTTTTCATAAGTGATTTTTCATGCTTGAAAAGGGTATAGTCTTCTTTTGGCTGCTAAATCTTTTCTTCAAGACTCAGTGTTACCTTCTGCTGATAAAATACAAGAACAAGTTTACTAAGTATTTCATCGTTTACAAACAATACCATCTCTCTGTTTTGAATGAAGGACTTTTCATCATCCACATTCTTCATTTATTCCAAGGAATTTGCTGCTTACAATATTACTATCTGATTAGTGTCTGTCAAATTATTATTTGGTATGAAGGTGTAAGCTTCCTCAATTTAAGCATATTGAAAAATATATCAGAGCACCAATAATGTACCCAGTTATCTCAAAGAGTGAAATCACTTGGAGCCAACATCGCTGGCTCCAGCTGTGTATTTTTATTCAAGTCCACGTTACACTTCTCTTTCTTCCAGCACTATATCTTCTGCTTCTTCATTAAGCTACAGGAGTTTTTTGGGTTTTTGGACCTCATAATTAAAGGTTAAAAAAAGACTAAATCTGCTCTAAATTCAAATTTAAAGGTCGTGGAAAGGGAAATCTATTGTCCCACCTTGGGATCATTTAGTATGTCAGTGGTCTGAGGATCACATTGTGGAGAAACTTGACTCACTACCAATTTAACAGCCTCTCTAGGTATACGATTTCTGAGAACAGTGCAAATGCAGATTGAAAAGGTAATGTGTATTCATGGAGGGTATGACCAGGAAAAGATATCACATGAAATATTACATGTAGAAAGAAGAGAAACTGAACTTCTATTGAACTGTCTTCCTTCGATCACATTGGCAGTCAGAAACAACGTTATTTCAATTTTCGCAGGGTGTCCTCAATAAATACAGATTTTATAAGTGCATAGATAACAGTTAGAAATGGACAAAACACTCAAATAAAGTATGGAAGATGATAATGACTAGCTTTATTTACTCACTTGATATGTTTCATCACTACAGCTTTTGAAACTGTTCCCAGCGCTTTCATATTTCATAGTTTTATTTTTTATGTTAAGCAGTAAATTACTAAAGAAAGTTTATAGGAAACATTAATAGGAGAAAGGTTGCTGTATTTTTGCTAACAAGGCCAAGATATCTAAAAGCACATTTATAATTGGTCAGCATTGAGAGAGTTGAGAGACAAGCTGTAGGACTTCCAGATGTGTTTATCCATATCACAAAAGAAAGTAAAGTGAATAGTCAATTGTTTATTTCTCAAACAATTTAAAATATAATCAAACAACACTTACAGATGTATATGCCTCTTTAAAAAGTTAACTCAGATCTTTTAAAGTTATTTTATATGCTAAAAATATTATTTAATGGTTTGAAAAGAAATATTAAGATGAAGTGGATGATCTTGAGTTTCTTATTTACAGTAGTGAATCTACTTAGATTTTTGAATTGCACAATTTCTTCAATCTCTAAAGTTGGATCCATTAGTTTTAATAGTTACATACTTTGCATTTAATATAGTTCCAAGAAAACATCACTTACACTTCTCTATTTTCTTTTTACAATCATACAGCAGCAAATGTAAGTTTGATAAAAATATGTTTCTCAACCACTAAATATCAGGCATTATAAAAACAGGTTCAACTATGCATTCTTTGCCTGTAGTTGCTTCTTAGGGAAATAGCCATGCAATCAGAAGATTGTTATAGAACATAATGAAAATTAAACTAGAATTTAGTAGAGTGTCTTCTGGGAGTTCCTAATGCATAGTGAGGAGATCTTGCCAAATGAAGGAGGAAATGCACAGTTTGAATTTTTAATGATAAGATCAAGGTGTCCAGACAGAAAATGAAAAAGGGTCCCCTATGAAAGTGGAGGACCAGAGAGCTCCCTGCCGACACAAGCAGTCTCTGGGTGGGGAGAGCATATTGTAATTCCAAAATAGAAGCAATAATCTCTTTATGTATTCCATTTATTTCTCATTATATCGAACTCTATCTTTTTATACAAAACTAACTTTGTGATTATACTGAAGAATTCGAGACTGAAATTGTCTGGTAGCAGCAGCCTATGATATTTACTGCAGAGACCTTCCCTGTGAAACAAGAGTGAATTTCTGGTTCATAGGGCACTTTGGTATCCGGCTTGTCCATATTTAAACACTGCATACAGTTTCACTTAGTTACACAAAAATATTAAGAGAGATGTATATTTTTCATTTCATAGATGATAAATTAAAAGAGAAAGAGATTAAGAGATTTACTCCAAATTCTACAGCTTAGAAAATCGATAGGCTAGTATTTAAATTTAGGCTGTTTAACTCTGGTATTTGTCTCTCTGTGATATCGGCTCCTTTTGTTGGTATAATTGTCTTTAGGAAAGAAACATACAGTAAGTAGGTGTTTTTAATGGTGGGCGATTTGCATTTTCTCTTTGTATTTTATAGTCAGATAATAACAAGGCAGGGATCTGTTGGTGTTTGGAAAGAGCTTCTTGGAGCAATAATTCTGAAATAACAGAAAACTACAAATAGAAAGGGTACAATGTACCTAAAAGAAAAGACTCTCATGGAGCAATTCCCAGACCAAACTAAATAGTATTGAATAATTTTTAATATGAAGAAGATATTCTCTAAACATCTAAAAATATTCAAAGGTACTTATAAGAAAAGTAAGTAGATTTATTTTAGAATTCTTAAATGACAAAAACATTTCAGTACAGGAGATGGAACCCAGGGACTAACATATGATTGACAAATCTCTAAAATGCAGACGACAGAATTTTTTTTAATAAATGAAGATAAGATTCAAAAATTTATAGCCCGTCTTCGTGTCCTTCAAGTGGCAGGTCACAGAGAGCTGTTAAATGTAAGATCTCAAGAATGTTCATCCTCGGAACCTCAGCTGAGAAATATAAAGAGTATGTCCTCAACCAGAGGATTACTTCAGAAGAGTTCAACCTAAGAAACAAAATTGAGTACAAAATATACTTGACTATAATGCAAATATTAGAAATTCCACTCAAGTATAAAAAAGAGAAAATGCTTGTTCTGATAATGAGCTAAAAAAGTAGATTAAGAGAAAGTTGAAGTCACAAAAAGTTGCAAACTGATTTAAAGACATTATTTGAGAATAGAAAGTTAACTTGATAACTAAAGGTTAAAGTAAGTATTACCACTGATAATAATAGTACTGGTAGTATAAAATTGGAAATGAGGGACAGGAAGGGATAGAAAACAGATTTCTCCACTCTTCATTGAAAAATGGAGTGATTCTAAAGAGAGAAGATATTTAGAAGAAAATAGAACTGTATCATCTACAAAGAATACAATTTTTTTCTAAATTCTAAAACTAAACAAAGCAAAACAACTAGTAAATAGTTCCTAAGATTAAAAATTAACAAATACAATGTAAAAATCCATGACACTGACACTAAGTAAACAATTCATTTTAATAAAGAAGACATGAACTTAAATTTCATTATTTAACAAAGTAACACCAAGGACCAAACCCATTCAAATGAAACAATAAAAGAACATTTCATAATTCTGTCAGTATCATGTACTAAACAATATTAACTTTCATAAAGAAAATAACTAGACAAAACAAAGCAGCAGATACATAGACCATATACCTTTATGGGTCTTTAGCACACCTCTCCTAGCAAGAAAGTCAGGTTAAAAGTATAAGAGCATCAGTAAACATAAAGATTTCCAAAGAAACATAAAGATACGTAATCTTTATACATAAACACATTAAAGTGCCTTCTTAGCATGAGTGAGAACCAAGGTTCAATTCCCAGCACCACAAAAATGTTTTTTAAATAAGTAAACAAATGTAAATAAGCAAACAAATAAATGGAACTATAATTCTTGGTTATATAAAGTATTTTTCCAAGTATGCATGCAATCATTAAGAAAAAACTTCAATATTAGTGCAAGAAAACAACAAGAAAATAAAGAATGCAAATAAAGTTCTCTGACTATGGTGTAATAAAATTCGAAGTTAATACTAAATCACAAAAAAATCTTCTATGTATATGTACATGCTCTGTTAAACTCAATAAAATATTAACAAATTTGTGGAAAATTATAATAATTAAAACTGAAAAAAAGATCTATGGGACACAATTAAAAAGGGCCTAGAGAGAAAAACCTATAATAGTATATTTCAATCAATATAATATTAACAATTACAATGAAAAATAAGTTAATCATCTGATTATTAAATCTATTTACTCATGTCAGTAGAATTATGTATTTATATCAATATAAACAAAATGTCAATCTAAAATTATAAATGTAAGACTCATTATACCTTGTGTGGGAAAAAACGTTTGTGCTTCACTCAAAATACATATGTTGCAGCTGTCATTTCTGAGCTTTTCTGTTTCACCATTATTAATTGTTTTGTAGGTTTTTTTTACTTTTTGCTAAACTGTAGGAATTGTTGGATGTGCAAAGTCTATCTTGTAAGGTAGAGTTTTGACAAAATTTATTTTTCACTATCAAAAAACATTTTATGCCTCTGGTTATTTATCTCAATATTCCTTTATTGACTATAAACTTGTGAAGTTTTGTTTCTCCTTTGCACTATTTATATCTATCTGTCTTCCTCATTGGTTAATTGGTAAAATACAATATTTAGCACAGTTATTATTATATCTATATGATAGCAATGACTATCTTTGAAAATTATTTTAGCATTTATTATAGTAAAAATATGGACCTACATCAATAAAATGTTAGAGTGATATTGATAAATGTGAATTTCAAATTTAGAAAAGAAAAAGAATTATGAAATAAAAGCAGAACAAAAAAATAATATTCATAAAATGTATTTAAAATTAATTGTATTAACCACTGTCCCATCGCCAGGATAAAATACCCAGAAGCCACTACTTAAATAAGGAGGGATTAATTTTGGCTCATGGTTTCGGTCAATGATGGCTAGCTCCAAATCAGAAATGGCCTGGTGGAAGAGCATGGTATGGTAGAAGAAAACCATTCTACCCGTGTATAGTCAGAATCGTTCTCCGAAGTCTAGCCACAGCATCTCTATTGTGTACTGGGCCTAGGTTTACCTGTGCCCTGGACCCACACCAGGTGCTGAAGCTCTGTGTCAGACTACAGCACAACAAGGTTACCAAACACCAGGCTCGACGATACTTGCTGAGGTAGGCAGAATTTTCTGAGATGGACAGGATAGGAATGGAATGCACGCAACTTTTCCTTAGGATCTTTCTTGATTCTGATCCTGCTTCTACTGTCTTAATAGATATTGTGTTAATCGATACACAGGTAGGCGACCACAGGCCTAGGTAGAAATATCAGTAGTGCGGCAGCCTGCAGGTCAAGTTGCCCATTACTCTGTTAGTAAGCCCTGCTAAATTCATTTCTTTGCCAAGCTGGGCATGTTTGAATTGTTCTTTAAACTGCCAATTCCCTCTTAGTTTAGAGGCAAATGTTTCATTTATATTTCTCTGGGAATTTCAAACAACACCATTGCAGCCAGAAATCAAAGAGAAAAGAAAGAAGCTAGGAACAAAAGCTCATTCTTCCAAGCCACACCTCACTAGGACCCACTTACCAGGCTGCAACTCCTAACGGCACATTTGGTTACAGAACTTACCAGTGGGTAAGTTCCCCTCTGATTACACAGCTCCTATAATCCAACCACCTTTCAAACACCTGAGAATTTTAGGGGGATACTTTAGATCTAAACCATAAACCTAATCAACTTGAATGAAAGCTTGATTCTTTGAAATATGAACCAATAAAAAACCTATTATGAATAAAGGGTTGGGGTGGAGAAAATTCGCAAATATACCTAAAGCAAAATCACAAGGAGGAAATAGCAAATTTAAAAAGCAAAAGTTTAAGATTAAGATATTGTTTTGCTTTTAATGTACTAACGCATTTGAAACACTATCAAATGAATAAATTAATAGCATGTGAGTAAGAATGTGCAATTATCCCAAGGTAAGTCATAACATCTAAAGTAATTTTCACAAAAATTCCAGTGTGTTTTTTTCCTAAAAATAGATAAGTTAACATGAAAAATATTCTCCAGTAAAAATTGTGAAAACTCCTGAATAAAAAGTAAAGTGATGTGTGGAGGCTAGTTCTACTGGAAATCAAAATAATTTTAGGGAAGATTTATGCATTGTCACAATAGACTGTGAAGCTTCTATAAGTCTGCCCAACTGAAATCACATCAAAATTTTACAAAGAGACTCAAAGTTAATTTGATTTAAAAATAAGGTGATGATACATTCAAAGTGAGTTGAGTGCCTCCACCAAATTTAAAACCAGCTGAAAACTCAAAAACTATTCTTCCTTGGTAATAAAGTTTTTGAAGGGTCAGTGAAGGAATTTCATATGAAGATGAATTTAATACAGATTATAAATCCAATGAGGCATGCCTTCGTGAGAGGGGAGGGTCCAGAGGTACATGGGGAAGAACACCACGTGACTTTGGTATGCTGCCACAATTCAAGAATGCAAGGAGTGAGCAAGGAGCAGAAAGGGCACAGGGCAGAACCTCCCTTACGCCTTCAGCGAGGGAATGGCCAGGCAGACACACTGATTTTGGACTCCCAGCCTTCAAACCTGTAGGAGCTGAAATCCAAGGTGAGGCTGTGAAAGCGAGTGGAAACATTGGAAATCTCTCTGCAGAAGACGGGGCTTTAATTCAAAATCAATAGAAATATTTGAAAAGAGTTTTAAATGACACTATGAATAGACTCACATTTTTAGAAAGAATATTCTAACTACAGAATGAAGATGAACTAAAATGTGAAGAGCACGGAAGATACGGCTTGAAATCCAGGACACAGCAAAGGGTGTCTGCGTCAGGCAGGTGATAGAGGCGAAGACACACAAGTAGACGCACAGTACATTACAGAGGTGATGACTTGGACTTCCGAACATAATATTGAGTGAAAGAGCCAAATGGAAAATTATAGATTCACTGATACAACTAAACCTGAGAGAAATACAGGATAGAAATATAGAAGCTATAGATAACATTCCCATTTACTACTTTCCAAATAGTAAAAATGTGGTTATATTACATTTCTTTTTAAATAAAAATAATATTTTAGTTTAACTACCAGAAAATTACACTGTCAGGGTCATTCCTCAGGGGTAATTGAAATGTAACTGCAGGATAGGCTAAGATTTTGTGTAAAATTGGTATGGTAAGGGAAGCCTCAGAGTAGGAATTATCTCTGCCAGTTACATGCACCACAGAAAGCCTACAGTACAAGGGTGTTCCAGCCCAGGCAGGTCCACATGGAAGCTGAAATCATCATTTACAAAGTTCTACTGGTTAATTTTCTTGAGAAAAGATTTTTTTCTAGACATGAAAGCAATTATGCTTTTTTTACCTAAGGCTAGTTCTCTAAACATTTTTGAGGCTTGGATTTATTCATCTCCAGTAAAATAAGGATCCTCTAGAGTCAGATCTTTCTAGCCAGAACTGTTGGGAGAACACAATAAAGTAAGTCAGGTGATTCAAACAGTACGGAAGTGTTTAGATGGGTAGAAGTCACTGCACAGTGATGCTAAGATAAGTACTCATTGTTATTATTACTTCTCTCAACATTTAGAATGTCCAATAGTTGGTGTAGGACTGAAATTATTTCCACCTTATTTCATTGCAAAATTGAGATGTAGAATGAAATAAACTGTTCATAATGCATTAGGAAAAAAGTCAGTTTACTGATGTATTAACAAATACGTATTTAATCTACATCTTTAGTTCTTGGTAGACAGCCCCTTGGAATGTTCTGTGTGATAGGGTGATACCAGAATTTTTTGCTACAAGATTTCGGCTTGAAAATTCCTTCTAAATATCTTGTATACACAACTAATAGAAATAACTTTCTATAAGAGACATGGAAGAAACGACAATACAACCACTACCACAGATATACAAAGGATCATGAGAGGCTACTGTGAGCCATTACAAGCCACCATGTTGGATGACTTTGAAAAAGCTCCTAGGGAGATAAAACCACCTCAAAAAGAATCATGAGGAAATATAAAACTTGGACAGACCAATAATAAGTAAGAACCTTGAATGTGTAATTATAAAGTCTCTTATTAAAGAAAAGGCCAGGACCTGATGGCTTCTCAGCTGAATCCTACCAAATGTTCTTGAAAACAAAACCAATTTTTTCAAATTCTTCTTTAAAAAAAAACTGAGGCGGGGGATCCCTTCTAGATTTTTTTAAGTGATCAGCACTACTCTGATATCAAAACCAAAATTAAATTACATGAATTATAAACTATAGAAAAATATCCTTGATAAGCATTGATGCAAAAAGTCCTCACCAGAATAACAGCAAACCAAACTCAGCAGCACACTAAAAGAATCACCCACTCCAATAAAACAGGATTTATCCATAAGATACAAGGATGGTTTAATATACAATCTCAGGTGCTCTTAATATTAAATTTTATCATTATATGGGCACAAAATAAGACTTAGGTGATTATTTTTGAAAATATTAGTATAATTTTCAACTTGGCCATACTATATAGATATCACTTGAAGACAAAAAGAAAGCAGATTTAATTGATAAATGACACATCTATTCAACCTAACATTTTTTTTTTTTGAGACAGGGTCTCACTCTGTAACCCAGGCTGTTCCTGAATTCACTTTGTAGGTCAGGCAATCCTCCTGCCTCAGCCTTCCGAGTACTGGTATTATGGGTGTGTGCCACCACACCCAGCTTGGAACCCAAAAATTTAATGTGTAATATGGAATTTCCAAGTTCGGTGTTTTATTTTATTTCTCCTTTTTCTTTATTCCACCAAACTGTTTAATTGGAATCATTTTTCAAATGTCTTTCCAGAGAAAACATTTGGAAAGGAGCCACTTATAAAGAGACCATTTCCATGCCCAGGGCTTTGCACAATGACAGATTGTAGAAGGAAAAATAAATATTATTGAATTGAAAGTGTAAAATAGGAAATTTTTGTGAGCTCATTAGCATTTCACATTGAATATAACCTAGTGAATTTTCCAAAATGTGAGCGCGTATAAAACTATAAAAGAGAATAAACAAGATAAATCATCATGTTCTTTTTTTTCCAACAAGAAATTTTGAAGATGCCTCTCCATTAGCATTACTTTTAGAGACTCTCAGTCTTCTAGGTTACTTGAAAACACTTGAAATGAGGTGACAAAATATTTTTTCTCAGTTTTACTTTACTGACAATGCTAATTCATTTTTTAAAAATTCCACATTTTTATCAAGGCTTTTTGTGTCTACCTACAAGTAGAGATCTGGTTAGAAGTTGATGTGCTATAACCTCTGTAACTAAAAATTGTTTAATGTGCAAATTTATTTTACCTTATAGTTTTCTGTTGCCTGAAAAAGTACCGATAAATGATGACCTCCCATTGTTCCAAATAGCAAGGATAAAGTGCTGCCTGTCCAGGCCTGCGTTGAGTATTGATTTGTCAAATGGAAACGAATCTGTAGTAAACACAAGGGCATCAAGACAGGCTTTTACACTCAGCAAGCAGTAGACGCAACGAGAGAGAGACAAGACCAGAAGGGGTTTTAAACTGCCTGGAAATTACTGTGCACTGAAAAGAACTAGGAGTCCACGGTCTGTTAGTAAACCAAATTTTCATCATGAAAGCTGTCAAATCACTGGCACAAGATGCGAGTTGTTTCCTTTCTTCTTTTCCCCCAACATTTTGTAGTCTGGTAGCGTAGGGTAAGAGGTACCATACTGCAAATCATTTCATAAAGCACTGACCTCAGATCATCAGTAATCTTTTTATCTTCCTTGTATCCTGAAACATGCCCTACAAAAGCTTTCAACTTAGCAAAACAACACTTAGGATAGAGTGTGGAAAACAAACTGGATTCTGAGCCAGTGCTGGTGCAAAGGAGTCTTTATTCTTAAAAAATGGCAGGTGGGAAGTCCGACTAATTGAATCATTCTGTGGCTGTGTCTTTTTAAGTGCTTTGCTGGTTGAGGGATTGCCACTCACATTAACACCTTTGCCCTTTGTACTGCTGACAGTCAAGTCCATGGGCTTTCTCCAAGGTCTTCTAGGAGCTAAGTGAAGAGCAGGCAAGTGTGAATTGCGGAGGCTAATGGATTACGCTGGGTGAGATCTAAGGGGTGGGGAACTGGCCTTTCTGGTCCCTGTACAGTATTTCCTCCAAGCCTCCTCCAACGCTGATCGTTAAATCATTCGTCTCTTTTTCATTTGAATTGAAACACCAATACATTTCCTCTAACTTTAGGAAAAAATAAAATACAACCTTCAGATTCAAAAATATTGGGGAAAGATAGCAACACTCAAAGAAAACTCGTGATACTGAAGGTCTTAGAAAGAAATATTTGTAAAAAGAGGTAGAATAAATATTATTCAAGTTTAAATAACTGCAAAAGAGCACCGCAATGTCTGTTTAATACACGGGCACACAGGAGTTCTGTAAAAGGAAGGAAGGAAGGGGGGATTTGAATACGCTGGTGAGCACTTCTACAGTCGAATGTATTGGTGGGATACCCCTGACAAGGCGAAGGTGTGGGCAGGGTGGAACGGGAGCTGAAGGGTTGGAATTTCAGGAGGATTTATAGAAAGCCTCTGATCTGCTAATATTAAACTGTGTTCTGTGCAATGAGTTTGCAAACATGGGGCCATCGTGCAGCAGACAATGACAATACATTCTTTGACACAAGAAAGAAATTGGAACAAAGGCCATATGTAGATTTTGGTAATGGATTTTATATAAGCCAAATTCTTTTTCACATAGAGACATTTGGAGACTTTACCCTCACTAGCAATGAGCAATCACGTGCAGTGGTTGACGATCTCTGTCCTGAGGCCAGGCATGTCTCAGTTCCCAGACACACATCTCAGACCATGCAGTCGGCTTCAAACAATGACCATGATTCTATGCCATGGATTTTTTTTTTTTTGACTTTCATATTGACCTTGATACTGCTGATAACACATCACACTTAAGCACTGTGTTTAAACAAGGCAGACTTTATGAATCTGACCTTGTCCTTTTTTCCACTTAAAATTTCTGATGTAGTCTCTGCGTTTCAGGAGATTGGCAGCTTGTCAACACACTTGCCTGCCTGCATGCGCTGGTATCCCCACTTCCAGCGGGCAAGCTCCTTCCCACAAGGCTGAGTCCTTCCTCTCTGTCTGTTCCATTTTGCATAGACTGTTGGGAAAGTGTTCCATAGGTAAACCCAGAACTAGAAAAAAGATTATTTAACAACTGGGAATTTTCATAGGGATAACTCAAGAAACGCAAGTGTGTATGGGCATAAAAGGAAGAACAATTTATAGATAAATCAAACTAGAGTAGAAGAAAATATAGTTCTGAGTTTTAGAAATTCTAAAGGAATTCTAAAGGAATTTAGAGTCATTGGTGTTAATAAAAAAAGTATCTAAAAAGACCTTTAATAGTTACATTTTCTGTTACTCAGACACATTACTTGACACCTACAACTTAAAGAAGGACAGATTTCGTTTGGCTCACTGTTTCAGGAGAGTCAATTCAGGGCCGCTGGCTCCAAATCAGAAACATGATGGCAGAAAGATGGGAAACCAAGCTGCTATTGCACTGCACCAGGGACACAGACCAAAGGAGCAGCATTAGAAGGAAGGGTCAAGGGATCAGATAGAGATCCCAAGGCCACACCTCCAGTCCAACCCAGGCACAGTCAGAAGTGTGCTTTACTGATTCCCTAGGTGATTCTCAAGTCAATTAATCTGAGTGGATACTCTAAAAATCACTTCTCACCTATTATCAAATAGACACATCTTCTTAAACCACGTTTAATCTCCAAATAAAGACAATAACAAGCTAATAATCCCATACATCATGTGATTACTTTTGTGTATATAACCAAGAATACAATGATTCTCTCCCTGAGGTCACAACTGTCCAGTACTTTTAAAAAGTCCAAATCCAAGCCATTCTGAGACCCAAGACAATTTTTTAGCATTGAACTTCTGTGAAGAATCAACTAGTTACATAATACCAAGGTAAGCCGAATAGGGTAAACATCTCCATTCCAGAGAGGAGAAATAGAATACTGGCAAAAGTGAGACAGAAGTAGGTCTTGGCATCCTCCATGTCTTGCTAGCTTTACCAACATGCAGAATGCGTTTTTTGAGATTTCGAATGAAGGCTTGGGGGGCCAGCAAATCACCCATGAGAAGGAGGCACATCAGAGCTGTGGGAATGAAGCCAAAGACACAGTGAAGATCCCAGGACATGAACGATAACCAGAAAATAAACCACCTGCCAGGAGCAGTGACTAGCGCTACTAGACCACAGTTTCAGTAACATCTGAGGGCCTGACTGGGTGAGGAGGACGGATTGTATCCCATGGACAGAAATTATTGGCCCCAACTCAGTCAAGTCTTTACAGATAAAAGGAGTTTCAGCCATCACATTACTGGTAAGTTAGTTAAAAGTCTTACCAAATATAGTAGGCTAATTTTCAATTTGATAATTTGTTTGGCCCACAGTTGATGTCATAAATATTCAAATGGCTTTGGCAGAAAAGGGCTTCATATTTCTGCTATGTGAAGCTTTATCATTTTCTAATACTAATCTCTTCATTAACAAACCTCTTTCAGCACCAAACTTACACCTGGTTCCTTTTGGGCTAAAATTTATGTTTTATATAGTTTTCTGCTCTGTTTGTAATGCTCACTATAAATCTGTCTAAAAGCAGCCAGCAGTACCTGTGCCAGAGCCTGAAAGTCGAGCTGCTTTGAAATTTCAGCTTCCACATTAATCGGCACACTGTTCTTAGTGCGATTCCCCTCAAAAGTGTCATCATTACATGGGCAAAATACAGACCAAGCTTTTGCCAGTTATAACACACAGAGCCTCTAGTCCAAATGCCAACGGAGCCCTTGTTTCTGCTGAAACTTCCTGAGCCTTTACTTTTCGCACTCCTGTTTGCATTCTGGTCTTCTGAGCTCCAAAGAGAATCACCCATCAGAATCTGCGTATAATATTCTAGGGATTCTGTTGCTCACATTTTCAAACTTTTCCAAATTTCTCCAGCATACTAGTTCTGAAACTTTCTGAACCCCATGATAAGATATAGTCATTGAAATGAGACCCTGATTCTGCATATTAGTTAGTTAGATTTCCCATGTCTGAGACACAATACCTGACATAACCTGAAGACAGAAAGATTTAGTTTGACTGTGGTTTCGCAGGATTCATTCATTGTTGCCTCACTCCAAGGCACAGTCATCATGATGAAAGGATGTGTGGAGCCAGTATGCTTGGTTCATGACAGCAGGAAAGCAAAACAGAGGGAAAATTCCAGAGACAAGGGGCAAGGGACCAGCTAGACTCCAATGTCACACCTTCCTGTACCTTCCAGTTATACTCAGACGTGTTTAATTAGTGCCCTGGGTGGCTCCCAGGGCGATCAAATTGACAATCTAACTTTACTCTCCTAGCCCCATTTGCCAACATTGTAAGAAATTACAATGGGAAAGAGTGTGAGAAGTTTTGTGCATAAATAGAGCTGGCCCTCTGCTGGGTTGGTTTGCCTCTTCTCCTGTTTAAAGGTGGAAAATACCAAAACACACCACACTTGCTATAATGAACTCAGAGTATTCAAAGCATTACCTCTCTCGGAACACAGGCAAAATAAATGTGCACTGCAACGAAATGACAATTAGGTAACCGCCAACCACGACCAGTAAAAATAAACCCTGCCCCGCTCACTTCTGCCTCATTACTCCATAAGTTACTCACATGACTCCCGAAATTACACTATGCTGCACACACGCATGCACACACTCCATTCATGGAGCAGCGAGCAGTGGTATAGGCCCGTGACAGAGACTGAGGCTGCAGAGCTGACTGAAACCAGGTTCAGCTGGACCACAGCCGATGAGCTTTCCCAGGAAGAATCTGCAGCAATGTTTGTTCTTCCTTCCTTTACTTAGTGCAGAGCTACCAGTTGCCCCCTGCAACAACATGGTGCCCTTCCCTCATCTCCTGGTCCACAAGTCAGTAGCAAAACCTGAAACCTCTGTCATGACTTCCCGGTCTCAACAGATTGATACAATCCCTCCAGGTTAAATCCCAAACATCTGCCTCTTCCAGCCAAGCTCAGCCTCCCAATAACACAGTGTTCTAAGTACATGAGGCTTTTGGGGGATACTCAGTATTCAAACCATAGCAGACGCAAAGGATCTTGCTCTGAGAATAGTATCCTAGGGCATCCTGTGGGGCCAGAGAGAAAAATATTTGTTAGAATCTAAGAACTCAGAGGCCTTAGCAGTGATTGTCCAAGAGGGGCCAGGCCACTACTCAAGCCAGAGGTGGACCTCCGTGATGGGTAACAACCATTCAGTCCTGGCTTTAAAGGTACATAAAGTTGAGGCTTCCACTCATATTTCGGAAGAAAGCCCCTGAGGCCAGGCATTGTGCCACTGGGAGGGCAAAGTATAATACTGTGAAGGAGAAGCCTAAGGTGCAATGGTGATTCTGAAATTTTCGAGGTACCAGAAATATGAATCATCGTCAGAGTAAGGTTAGTTTATGCACAGAGACAGCCCAAAGGAGAAGTTATAAGGACTGCAGCATGGAGGAATGCTGTAGGTGAAGGGCCACCCAAGACCTTTGGAGCTCACATCTCACCACCTTGTACCTTGGGTGCTGGACACAAAAAGTACAGAATTTAGCTCTTGCTTTGCAAAGTTTAGAACTTGCTTTTTCTGACTGGTTTCTAGCTACCTACTCTACCTTACCAGAATGGGAATGTTTATCCTGCACTTAATCCTCTGCCAAATCCTCCCACCTTTGCCAGCCCAACACGAAGGAACAGGAAAGCCTCTGAATTTTGAGTGAAACTAACCTTTTTTTTTCCTCAGGTTATGGGTGTTGGTTATTATGTTTCAGTGATAAGAAAACGACTAGGACACCTTTCACTTCATAGCTTAAATTACTTACACTTTCAGGTAGAATTTTGAATTATGCCCTGAGAATCATACCAGAAGGATCAAGATTTACAATGACACTTAAAAGTGACAATTTTGTTTACATAATGTCAAAGCTGTTATTAAGGACCATCGCATCAAACAATAAAACTGTGCATTTGTATAGAGAAAAGTATTAAACAAAAAAAATTAAGACTAACAATAAGGTTCAGTTAACTACATTTCTCAGTAGTCCTCTTTCACATTAAGCTCAGAAATAAATGTAGCAATACACTGAAGAGCAGATAACATTTGGCAAAATTTCAAAAGTTGCAGATTGACTGCTGTATATTTAAACTGTGTCTTAGAAAACTCTGAATAACTCTTTGAGATAGAAGCAACCATTTCCTGCTATACCACAATTGGTTTGATTTTTAATGACTTTATTAATAGTGAAATAAAAGGAAATGTATGCTAGAGCAAAATCAGAAGAGATCACTGCAGTTCTAATTTGCAGAGACCACTATTTCTTTTCAAATGGAAAATGACTGACATTCAATTAAAATACAAAATTTTCCCATATATTACTGTTCTATCAAAGCATTATTTTAGGCTATAAACTATATCACAAGGAGATAAAACAATATACAGCAAATTCTGGTTTTGAAAAGAGTGAAAAAATCATCTAATTGTAATATTTCACCTATTCTATCAAAGTTAACCTCTTTATTCTCTGATAAATATACAGATTGTTTTGTTCTGCAGTCAATGTCTTACCCGAGGCATAACTGGATATTCAACCTATGCTCCACTGTGGGCTCAATAAGGAAGCCAATATTAAAACGATTGAGGATTAAAAATATTGACTAAAAACTCAAGGATTGGTGGGAGCACAGATTTTCTAGGCATTAATTGTCCTAAACCATATAAAGCGTCCATGGTTTATATACTGATTGAGTCAGTGAGCCAATCCATTCTGCTTTTATATGTCATGTTTTTTAATGCTTTTATCTTAGTGTTACTTCAAGCCATAACTCAAAGATTTGCTGATCAATGAAAACAGTTGCAAATGAAACCACACCACTATAAAATTTGTCTGTAGTTTGGCATGTTTCAGACAGTATTTTTGTGTCCATTTCTGTTATAAAATTCTTTTATTCTAAACAACTTAAAGAAATAAGGTTTTTATCCTCTTTCTTTAAAAAAACAATGTATTCCATTTCCAACAATATGATCACGGAATTACTTCTCAATTGTTAGAAAAATTCTGGATATTCAAAAAACACGTTCGTCAGGTAATCTGCCCACTGGAATTTCACCTGGCTTTCCAAATTCTGAACATTCATTTAAAGAAGAGTTCAATAACACATGCTTTCTTCTGTCTGGTTTACACAAAAGGCTGTCCTTACTACGAGTAACAGACAAGCCCACCGCTGATGCCCTGTTGGAGGTTATCTTCTTTTGAAATCCAGTAGCTTTTGTTTTATGTAGTTGTCTGCCCCATTGTTCAGGGAATAAATGGTTCTGTTTGTCAGTTCTTTTTTCTGGAAATGACCTTCTTTGTCTTTTTTAACTAGTTTTGGCTTAAAGTCCACTTCATCAACAAAGAGTACTACTACCCTTACCTTTTTTTGCCTTGCAGTTGAGTGGAATACAGAACTTCAGCCTTTCATCTTGAGCCGGTGTTTATCTTTATGTTTAAATGTGTCACCTACAAGCAACTTATACTTGTATTATATTTTTAGTTCAGTTAGCCAGTATGTGTCTTTTGATTGATGAGTTGAGATCATTAGCATTTAGAGTTGTAAATGATACATGTCTTAGTTCCTGCCATTTTGTAACCCTGTGAATATTCAACTCTTTTGTGTACTTATTTTTTCATGTTCTCTCTATTAAGGACAAATTTGCCACTGTGTTCTTTGTTGTGGCTGTTCCCTGTTTCTCTTTCCAGCAGACCTTTGAGAAACTTTTGTAGTGATGGTTTTGTTGTCATAAATTTCTTCAAGGATTCTTAGTTATGGAAGATTTTTATTTCATTTTCAGTTTTAAATAATGTTTTCGATTGGTACAGGAATCTTGGTTGCCAGTTACTATCTTTTAAGGCTTTGAAGACATCATTCTAGGCTGTCCTCTTTCACAAGAAGACAGGTCATCTAGACACAAAATCGACAGACATAACAGATCTGAATTATATCATAGAAGAAATGGATCTGACAGACATACATAGACTTTTTTGATCCAACAAAAACAGAATATACATTTTCCTCAGCCTCCCATGGAACATTTGCCAAAATAGATCTCACTGTAGACCACAAAACAAGCTGAAACAGATACAAGAAAACTGATATAATCCCATGTACCCTGTCAGATCATAGTGGAATAAAACTAGAAATCAACTACAACACAAACAAAAGATGCAAATCAAACAAATCGAGATGTAACAATACTCCTCTAAATAAACATGGGATTACAGAAAAGATCAAAAAGAAATAAAAAATAGTTCACAGGGGAAAACAACAATAGAAGTACCTCACAGTGCAACCTTTGGGACACAATAAAGGCAGTATTAAGAGGGAATGTATTTGTATAAATGCACAAACCCCTTGCTAAACTCACGAAAAAAGAGGAAACCTACATCAATACAATCACGCATGAAAAAAGGCAAAATTGCAAAAGATAACAAGGAAACCCAAAGAATTATAGGGTTATACGCAGTTACTTTGAAAATTTATACTCGAATAAATTCAAAAATCTAAAATAAATAGATGAGTTTCCAAACACATATCAACCACCAAAACTGAGTTAAGAAACTAAATACCTGAATAGGCCAATATCCACTTACAAAATCAAGGCAGTAATAAAACCACTTCCAACCAAGAAGAGCCCAAGATTTGATGGAGTCCCATGAGAATTCTGTAAAATATTTAGGGAAGACTTAGTGCCAATGCTCACCAAACTTTTTAAAAGAATTTTAAAAGAGAGGAAAATTGCCAAAATCATTATCATTTCTTAAAGCAAATCAACAAAGACACAGCAAAAAAAGAAACCCTAGAGGCCAATATCATTAATGAAAATAGATGTAAAAGTACTCAATAAAATCCTTGCCAACAGAATGCAACAAATTGTAAAGAGGATTATATATCATGACCAAGTGGGCTTCATTCCAAAATGCAGGAATGGTTCAACATGCACAAATCAATAAATATAATATACCACATTAACAGATGTAAAGAAAAAAATCATATAATTATCTCAATAGATACAGAAAAAGCACTTGACAAAATCCAACATCTATTTAGGATAAAAACTCTTTAAATGGTAGGAATAGAGGGAACATTCCTCAACATGATTTGAGCTATCTATAACCTCTCATGCACTATAAACCTAAATGAAGAAAGACTGGAAGATCCACACTAAATTCAGAAGCAAGACAAGCATTCCCACTGTCACCCCTACTATTCAACACAGTGCTTGAAATGTTGGCAAGAGCCATTAGGCAAAAGCAAGAAATTAAAAAAAAAAATACAAATTGGAAGGGAAGAAGTACAGCTACCCCTATTTGCGATGGACATGATACTTTACATACTTTACATTGAAGACCCAAAAATTCCACCCAAAGACTTTTAGAACTAATAAATTCAGCTAAGTAGGTTACAAAATCAGTATCCAGAAATCAATAACATTTCTATACACCAACAATCAATCAAAAGAGGAAGAAATCAAGAAAACAATTCCCTTCACAATAGTAACAAATAAAATACTTAAGACTAAACCTCACCAAAGAGGTAAAAGACCTATACAAAGAAAACTACAAAGCCCTGAAGAGAGAGTGAAGAGAACTTTAGAAAGTGGAAAAATACCTCAGGATCCTAGATAGGAAGAACTAATACTCGCAAAATGGTCATATTTCCAAAGCTATTTTACAGATTCAATGCAATACCAATCAAAATACCAACTATATTCTTCACATAACTAGAAAAAAAATTTTAAATTTAAATGGAACCAGAAAAGACCTACAATCTCTGAAGTAATAAAGCCCCTAAGTAACAAGGGCAAAGCTGGAGGAATCACAATCCCAAGCTTCAAAAAATACTGCAAAGCAACAGTGATTAAATCTACATGGTAGTGGTGCAAGAACCGAGAGGAGAACCAGTGGAAGAGAAATGAAGATACAAAAAAGAAAACAACAACAAAAACAATTTCCTTAGTCACCTGATCTTTGACGAAGGGGCCAAACACATCTTCTGGAGAAAAGACAGCATTGTCAACAAGTGGTGCTGGCAAAACTGGATCTCCACATGCAGGAGAATGAAATTAGAACCATATCTGTCATAGTACCCTAAAATCATATCAAATGGGCAAAAGAATCTGGACATCAAAACAGAAAAACTGAATTTACTTGAAGATAAAATAGGTAAAACACTAGAAGACAGGGACAGGAAAAGATTTTCTGAACAGATCACCAACTGCACAGGAAATCTCAGGAAGAACCATCCAATGGGAATGCGTGGACCTAAGAAGCTTTTGCACAGCAAGAGAAACAATCAACAAGGTGAAGAGAAAACCCACAGAGCGGGAAATCAGACTCTCCAGTAACACTTCAGACACAGGATTAATACCTAGAACATACAAGGGACTCAGAAACAGAAAACCCCCTAAAATAAACAGAACCATGAAGAAGTGGGCAAGTAAATTGGAAAGAAGCTTCCCAGAAAAAGTAAAAACGGCCAACAAGTGTGTGAAAAAGTGTTCCTCATCATTGGCCGTCAGAGAAAAGAAAATGAAAACAACACCGAGGTTTCACCTCACCTCAGTGAGTATGGCCTACATCCAGAACCCCAAAACAACAATTCTTGGCAAAGGTGCAGAAAAAAAGGAACTCTACTCCAGGGCTGGTGGGAATGCAAGCTGATATTACCATAATGGAAAGCAGTCTGGAGATTCGTGAGAAAGCTGAAAATAGAAATTCCATTTGATCCGGCAACAACTCAATTGGTCATGTTTCCAAAAGAAATAAAGTCAACATACCAAAAAGACACATGCATATCCATGTTTATAGCAGCACAATTCATAATAGCCAAATCCTGGAAACAGCCTACCTGCTCATCCCTGGACGAATGGTTAAAGAAGATGTGGTACCTATATCCAATGCAATACTATGCAGCCATAAGTAAAGACAGACACGAAGCTTTTGAATGAAAATGGGGCCACTTTGAATCAATAATACTTAGTGATATGGGCAAAACACAAAAGACTTACTATAGAAAGGTGTCCCTCTTCTGAAATCCACACAATAATGGCATAAAAAAGGCCCAACTTAAGTGACAGGGTAGAAAGACGGGCAATGGTCAGCTAGGGAAAAGGTGAAACCCTGAAAAAGGGGCGGGCATAGATGTTCATTGATTCCCCAAATCCCATGTCCCTAAAGTGTTAGAATATTTTGACTTCATACTTGAGCAAAAAAAAGTGTGTGTGTGTGTGTGTGTGTGTGTGTATCAAGAAGATAGCTAAAATTGCATATAAAATACAATTCTTAAATTCTCGAGTTATATGCCCCTTGGTGTATAGAAGTCTGAGATTCATTTGAAATTTTTTGATTATTGTATATATTTTTTTATTTTAATGGTTTGAAGTCATTGCTAACTTCTCTGTGCTCAATATTGTTCAAATTATGATTTTCGAATAACAAAGCAGATTTTGGATGTGCAACAAACAAAAAAGTAACAGACAACTCCTTAAAAAACTACATCAGTAAAATCTATTCTCAAAGCCAACATAAATTTAGTTGGTATACAAAATAGACATTTAGCCCACATACAAAACATAAAGAAAAGAAGTTTCCCTAAAAATTTCTAAAGGAAAATAAGCTAAATTTGTTTCGGGAGCAAATTTTTAAGCTCTTATCTCAAAATTGTGACTTAATGAGAAAGATTTAAAAGGAAGCATTGTAGGAAGAGGCTGGAACTATTAGAATATAAGGAAGCAGATCAACTACATTAAGACAAATGTCATGTTAGATCTCCAGACTTCTGAGAGTTAGGCAACTTTTCAGAAAATTTATTACATGTATTTATTTAGTTAGTTCTTTATGTATATATACATATAATATATGCATATATATTTACATATTTTATAAAGTAAAATATATACATATATTTATATACATATATATATACATATATATGTTTTATATATTTTGCAAAGTTTTACTAAATTACTAAATTGTTCAAACTGGAAGTGAACCTGCAATTTCCCTGATTCAACCTCTCTGAGTGCTAGGTTATAGACATGCATAACCCTAGCTATGATGCCCAGCTGGGAAAGAGGGGCTTTTATTTACAGAGGATTCAACAAAGCTAGGTAGAACCCGATGTAGGGTAGTGGCATCAAAGTGTGATGGGATTGAGTAGTAGATCATAAAATGCTACACCCTTCAACCACCCAATTTTTTTTTCTTTTTCAGGAGGTTTTGATCTGAACCAATCCCCTCAAAACCTGGTGCGATGAAGGCTTGACATTCAATGTAGAATTGTGCAGAAGTAGAGCTTTATGGAAGTGATCGGATCATGAGAAGTCTGACCTCACATAAGCATCAACTCAGCTATAGTATCTGTAGATTCATAGCTTAATGATTTGGGAATAGAGACTGTTATAAAAGTGGCTTCTCAGCCTTGCTTCCTCCCTACCATTAGGCAGTGAGCAGCTGTGTTTTATCAAGTTCTTCCACCTCGAAGTTCTACGACAGAACAAAAAACAGAGACCCCCAACCATGGTCTAAAACCTCTGGCTGATTTTCTTGAGTTTTGTATCACAACAGAAAGCTGATACAATTACCATTTAATCGTTCCCCACTTCCAAAAATACTTCTTTTGCATAACTGCCTGCTATTTAAAATTTAGCATAAAACAGAAAGATTTTCCTGGCCTTTGAGTCTTTATTCTGAATATTCTTCTGACACATAACTTCTGTATTACAAAAATTTATTTTTCTCTTGTTAATTTTTTTTCACAAGGGTCTTAGCCATGAACCTTGTGGTGGATGAAAAAAAAAAATAGTTTATCTTCTCTTATGAGGAATTACTTTAGCCTTACTATTTTTATGAAATACGGTGCTAAGGAAAATTTCACATTGTCACCTTTTGTGTAAAGACAAATTTTATAGATATAAGACACATGTGCTCCTTAGTATCGACTCAATACATGAAAGAATTCAGTGTTATACAAGGTCAAGGATACAACCTTTTATCTTCTACAGACCACACTAGGACCCTCTTATCCACTGTATCCTATCTTTGCCTTAGTTTGTAAATAAAAAAATTTATGCAGATGCCTGTTAAAAATAGTAAGAAAAAATATTCAGTAACCACATTGAAGTTTTGTAGTAAAGGAAAAGGAGAAGGGTCAATTTCAAATACAATATGAACAATTAGGGATTTATAGACAAGGATCAGAGAAGGGCAATCTGTATACAGAAAATGGCAACTCCTGAGAAGAAACACAAAGCTGGAGTTTCTTGACGATCCACTCAGTTGCGGTCTGATGAAAGACAAGACCATGTGCCAAGCCTCAGAGGCAATGGACTCTCAGTTTAAGAGAGTCAGCAGAATTGTTACTAAAAGTAAACTCAGCAGGCCCAGTCAAAAGGAAAAGGCAAGGGAGTTCGACTCCATTTTGTTTAAAAACAAAGTCATGGAGAGTCTAAAACTATTAGCACGCAAAACTCTGGTGGAATAAAAAGAATATAAGAAGGGTGGTCCCAAGATGTCTCAGTAACCTTCAAAACTCTAAAGTTAGTGGGATTCTATTTTAAACATTGATGAAAAGTAGAAGCCCCGTGATGACTAATTAATATCACAAACCACCACAAAGCTGATTCCTTAGGAGAAGTATGAATTGATTTTTCATGAATATAAGCCATTTGAAGCTGTAAAAGAAACTGTTTCTGCAGAGCCCCTGACTTCTGACTCACACGCCTCTCCATCATTATGGCCATACTGCCTTGTGAGAAATTGAGGTCACCTGTTAAGGTTGTGGTGTCACTTGTGCAAGAATAACTGGAAACTACTCTTAATCTCTAGTTTCACACTAATCTGATCTCTCCACAAGACATAAAGAACATAAGAAATACCAATTAACCCTAAAGAATCCCCTTACTGTTCCTTACTAAAACAAAAGCCCTTTGTGCACCGCACGTTGGGTTGACACTGCAACAGAGAACCCCGGGAAGGAGAGCCGAGGCTCTGAACAAAGTGACACCATTCTCAGAGTGGAAATGATGCCGCTGAGGTCATTTTCTTATTCACTGAACCTTTGTAATATGCCTTATCTTTCATAACAAAAGCTTTATAGGCGATTTATTTACAAATAGCTTTCAAAATAATGTTGTTGAACTTAGTTCTTGGCCGTATTCTACAGATTTCTTACGAGTCCACAAATAATAGTTTCTGCAAAATCAAAATATATTCTCCCATGCCACTGTCAGTGGTACATCAGCAGGAGGAAAAAGGTTCCTAGGTTTAGGTAGGGTGGTTAAATCAGTTTGTTCCACCTCACTGCTTAAGATGATGATACTTCTCACAAAAGAAAAAACGAAGTTGATTCTGAAGAAGCATGGCTGACTACTCCCGTGCTGGAGAAGGGTTCTGCTGTTTTCCGGTGGTCCTCTTTGACTTCACATTCACTCCCTGGAAAACACACTCCAGAGACTGAACGGATCGACCTGCCGAAGACTCAGGCACCCACACACCTCCCTGAAGTGCCTGGAAAACCACTCAGGCTCTGTAAAGATGGAAGACTCCTTAGTGACTCAAAAGTGTTGTATGCAAAAGGTGAGGTGATGACGTGCCTCTAGAAAGCAAAACCAGAACTGCCGTAGGGATTGTGCCCCCTGGAAATCGTTTCCCACTCCCCTTGAATTGCCACCTCCAAGACCCATACCCTGCACATACATTGAGATAAGTTCTGCTTCCAGGTGACTCTCTCACTTTCCCCTCTCTCTCTGTGTATATTACAGAGAAAACAGTTATACTGTCTCCAAATCTTTGACTTTGATTTTGTTCTACTTTCTTTGGATAGAATTTTGATAATCCCAACATGTTTCATTGGATAGATCAGTCTTTTGAAAATGAACACTGGGCTCAAGTGCTCTCCTAACATTTTGCGAATCCTTCACCTAATTAATGGGAGGTGAGTCCCTTAACCTGCTGCCCAGGTCCCTTGGCAGATTATTAGCACCATTGCTTTGATGAATCTTTTTAAGTGCCCCTCTAGGGAGAGATATTTGAAAGTCACATTTAAATAAGGATTCAAAATTACTGAACATTATATCTCTTCTAGTCTCAAATGCTATTTCTGGTCAAAGGCAATTTTAATGGGAGACATATACCATTATTTAGTCTTGACTTGCAATATATTGTAAGGATTTTGTGTTAATTTTGTCTTGGCTCCCTCTGATGCTATAATACGCTGTAATGCATTTTCATTCACAGTTGAAATGTAGAAAATAGAATGAGTAAGTAATAACTAGAGCTCATAGAAGCTTACTTTACCTCCCAACCCACTCCAGCTCTCAGTGAAGTGGTGTCTCAATCAAAGTCATCCTATGATTTACAAGTTGATGTTGTATTCAAGATAATCTTTTCTTTCTCCTGTCTCCCCACCTCCTCTTCTATGTTTACATTAAAGTAAAGCCAAGAGCCTGTTTCTCACATGAAATCATAAAGCTGAAAAGATGATAACACATAAAAATCAATTCATTTAGATAATTAGACAAAACTAGAAGGCATCAGTGACTTGCCCCCAAAACACAAAACTTGCTAACAGCAAATCATGCACTAAGACCAAGTCTCCTGGCATTTGATGTAATATCACTGAAATATAACTTATAAGTTAGTAATTTTTAAAAATTCAAACATTTATGTATTTCTGAACTACCTAAGACCCAAGTTTTAAATAGAGACTCAGATTCCAAGAGTAATATTGAAATTGCAATCATATTTAAAATTTATTCATGTACTAAAAACTGCTTATGGAAGCAAACCAAAGGAAAATATAAAAAGGAAACAAATTCTAAGCATCCTTTAATTTTATAACACACTTAAGCAAATACTTACTTTGCAGAACAACCAAAATAGCAACTGATGACAGAAAGAGGATTTTTTAAAAATACAAAGTAATGTTAAGTGAAACTTCACAAAATGTTTCTACTATGAACAAAGAAGGAGATCAATGAAGAAAGAATTGAGAATTTTAGCAAATGAAACAGGAAATGAAGACTCTCCAGATGGAAAATATTTCATCTATTAAAAGGCAAAGAGGGCCATAATTCACATATTAAATGAACACAAAGTATCTGTCATCAAACATTGATTTTGCATTTCAGCATCAAAGGAGACTTTGGTCAAAAGGAAAGATAGCTAAATTAAGCCATCAGTGCCATTCCACAGAACTAGAGGGAAATGATTGAAAATCTTATATAACAAAAAAGAGAAAACAGATGAAGCAATGGTTATATAAAAGGCTGTTTGTCCTTCTGTATACACAAATTAATCATAGTGTATTCATAGAAAATATATGCATGTCTGAAAAATCTTCTGATTGCTCTGTCAAGCAAGCAAATAGGACTTTATATAATTTATAAATAGCAGCACATTTGTGGAAGTTGTGGAAGTCAGTATAACACTGGGACTTCTAAAACACTCACTTGTCCTCATCTTGAAGTTTTTGAGATGTGGGAAGTTGCGGCTATGCACATCTAGTCTTCATCAGGGAAAGTAGCCAATCAAGATTGCCCTGCCTGCAGTTAGAGTCATGATCATTGTCAAGTGAGTTCCAGTGTCTGCCATTTTAAGTGGATAACATTGTCCCTTACACTCGAAATTAGTATTGACATCATTTGTAATAAGTCCTCTAAAGCCTATCTTTCATGACATTTTATAATTACACCATGTACTTACATTTAAAAAAGTCCAGGGGCTGGAGGAATGGCTCAGCGGTTGAAGCGCTTGCCTAGCAAGCATTGCTAAGTACCCTAGTTCGATTCCCCAGCACCACAAAGGCTGGGCGTGGTGGCGCATGCCTGTAATCCCAGCACTCGGGAGGCTGAGACAGGAGGATTGCTGTGAGTCCAAGGCCAGCCTGGGCTCCAAAGTGAGTTCAGGACCAGCCTGGACCACAGAGTGAGACCCTGTCTCAAAAAAAAAAAAAAAAAAAAATTAAAAAGTCCACCTTCTAATACCAGCACATATCTTTAAATATATGTCTAATAAATGAAATAGAAATTCACACAACATATTTTTCAATGACTATTAGTAATCGCACTACAGAAGTGTGTATACAAATTATACTAATTAAAAGAAGGAAACTTAAATTTTTCTAGAGACGTCAGTCTTAATGTTTAAGATATATGCTAATCAGACACTAGGAGTTAGCTGGGATGTATTTACAGTTAAATTAGTCTGCTTGAACTTCATTTGGGCTACATTCCAACTTCTTAGTGGACCACAATTAAAAGAATACAAATTAAAGGATGATATCAGCCTGAGGTAGGAAAAGAGCAAGATTCAGTCTAATGCCAGGTGTCTCAGAAAACAGCCATTTATTTTTATAATGGGCTTACTTGACTCTTCTCTGAATCAGTTATCTTTCTATTACTGCAACAAATATATTAGACAATCATTTTATAAAAGAAAAATGTTTTTCTGGCTTCCAGATTTAGAGACTTTAGATTATGATGATTGTTACTATTTTGGGCCTGCAGCACAATATTACAGTAAGAGTCTGATAAAGGAAAACTTTTCACCCAACTGGTGTGAAAGAATGAATAAAAAGAAAGAAAGAAAAAGAAAAAAATAAAAAGAGGAAAGGAAAGAGAAAAAAGAAAAGGAAAGGAAAAGAAAAGGAAAAGGAGAAAAGGACCCAGCATACCTGCATCCTCTTCAGGAAATGGCCCCTGTGACTAGAATTCCCACTGGGCCTCATCAGTTTTCTATCTCCCAGTACCATCAAGCTGGAGACCAATACTTGGCCTCTGGGATCATTTAACATCCCATCTACGGCCATTTTCATCCCCATCCTGTGATTCCCTAGTCATTGAGGATATGAGGGATTTCCTGGAAAAATTAGGAAAGTGATTTGAGCTCCAAAGTTCAGCTTTAAGATAACAAACTTATGAAGGGTAAAGAGAAAAACAGAAGTTGCTTTAGAATCTCTGCTTGTGTGTAGGAGAGGTAGGGTGGCCTTGAGAATAAAGAAAATTTCCCAAGGAAAGGAATATTGATCTTAAATGCTTGCTGATTATTCCTGATGAAGCCAGCTTTAAGACAGTGGTTGTGTTCATGTTTGATTCCATATTCTTACGCAAACCATTGCGAGGTAGTTACATTTAATATTCTTGCTCTCTTGGCTTAATATAGGCTTTTACATGGAAGTAGAAGGAAAGACAGTTATGTCATGTTTGTGGTGTACCTTTCAAAGGCACATCCATGGTGAAGTGGAGGGTGTGTCGTGTTTATGAATGGCATTGATTAGTAGTAGATTAGAACACTTAGGTGACACCATTCATTTTCTGGTTTGGAGTTGGGTTACACTAGGAGGAAAAGGGAGGAACAAAGAACAACGCTCTCCTTTGGGAAGCTCACTAAGAAGCAGGACATTCTGCAAGCATCCTCTCTTCTTCCGGACAGCAACTTCCACTTTCTGGGTTTGCAGATGGTTTATGTGCTATTATTTAAAAATCAGAAATAACAGCACCTGAACAGCTACTTACCACTGCATTAAACAGGAGTAGTGAAACCAGAACTGGTGTGTAACAGAAAAATCCCAAAAGCCAAAAATACGGTGTGCCCAGAGACTAGGAACCACGCGTCTGGGGAGGATACTGCAAGTCCTAGAGACAGTCAAAGCCCCACAGCCAGGGAGAAAGCTTAATATTCTATCCTTTTTCTTCTTAATTCTTGTATTTAATGATTAATGAACAACAGAACATAACTGTCTTTCTCACTCAACTGTGACTTCGCATGAATGCTGGGACTGTACCTCATCATCTCACTCCACCCAACACTGTAGGTGGTAGCTGGCACACAGCTGAAGCTCCAATCTGCTTTATTTAAAAAGAAAGTGTAACTGTCATCGGAAGAGCTACACTGAATAGAAGAAACACAAAAGTGATATTTAGGAGACCACCTGTCGTACTTCTGACTCTTGCAGAAGCCACCTATGAAACCTAGGAAAGCCATTAATATTTTTGAACTTAATTTTTTATTGGCAAAATAAACCTTTTTTCAGGGTTACTCTGAAGTTGAATTATTGCGAAAATAAAATCTATATTTTTAGAAGTATGCTTATAGTCTCTATCACTTTTTAATATTTGGTTTTTTCAATAATGGTATATGTGAAAACACCTAAGATTTTCAGATTTTAACCTAGCCTAGTAATATACTTAACATTTAAATTTAACTAATATGGCGCTGGAGGAATAGCTCAGTGGTTAAAGTGCTTGCCTAGCAAACTCAAGGTTCTGAGTTCAGTTTCTCAGCACCACATAAGCTGGGTGTGATGGCACAACCTGTAATCCCAGCACTCAGGAGGCTGAGGCATGAGAGTTGCCGTAAGTTAAGGACAGCCTGGGTTCCATAGTGAGTTCAGGACCAGACTGAATTGCGGAGCAAGACCCTGTCTCAAAAATGAATAAATAAGTAAAACAAAGTAATAAAATGAAATTAACTAGCATATTGTCTCAGCAAAGTCGACAAATCGTAAGAAATAAATTTTTAATCATTCCAAAGTGAAAACATAATGTCCCTACTACTGCTGTGTAACAGCTCAGATGCTGTTATTACATTTTATTATTGTTTAATTTCTGTTGACGCTTCTGAAATTGGATAATTTATTGTGTCTTGAGTTGATAAACTATGCTAATCTTGCAGGTGCTGTCTCTCTTGAGGAAAGTAAAAATGGCAGGCTTTATTTTTCAAAAAATAAGGGAGTTTTATAGAGACTAGGAACATTTAAAATAAGTTGTGTAAAAGTATATTTATTTGTTTAATTATCTGTGTAAGCCATAGCATAATGAAAACATTGTAATTGCACCACTTTTCAACAAAACACTAAGAAAAAATTGTAAACATCATGGATTGGGAATTATGCACATAAAGATAAATAGTTACAATCATGTTATTCAAAACCACGCAAGTAATTTGCCCCTTAGAGGGTAAATTTGGAAAAAAATATGTATATGGTTTAATCATGTGACTGTCATTTAATGGGTATTGTACCATAAAAGCCACACACATCACACAGAATATTTGGTAATAATTATTTCTTTTAATTATTCTCCGGGAAGCTCCGCTAGTGTCTCTAATTGTCAGATTCTCAAATACAGCATTAGTTCTATAATGTTTGCCCAAAAAGTAAAATAGTCCAGTAGTTACAACACATAATTAGCAATTAGAAATATTTTCTCTTCCAGCATTTCATTAGGCTTACTTTAAGATTAAAAAACAAGCCATAAAATGAGTGGATGAAGTTCTTCTGCCTTGAGAACCAGGAATCTCAGCTAGTGGAATCTCTTATTAAGTATTTTATTAGAGATTATTTGCCAGTTTATTAGAGAAAAGGAAGTGCTTTACGGATAAAAGTGCAGTCTTGGATTTGTTTGGCAACTAGGTTGATTATTCTTCATTAGGTAGCTATGAAGTCTTTGTTCTTCTACTCCTGTTCTTTGCCCTGGAATAATAATAATGAGCATTGCACATTTCGGGTTCACTTAGTTGGCTTCCCAGTAGGTGGTTCTGATAAGGAGACACAAGCAGTCAATCAGGAGATTGAGCACCACTGCTCTGTCAGTAGCTGTAGATCTCCAACATGAAAGCTCCTACTGACACAGATCTGAATCCATGACTGCGGGGCTCTTGGGTTAACCCAGGAGTGCTAACAGCATCTAAATTTTGCTTATTTCTTGCTACCTAATCTTATTTGTCTATGCTGTGACCTGCCTGTGTCTTTGAAAAGGTTCTTTAATAGAAATCTCCTTATATAATAAACTCGGATAAACTGTCTTCTTCCAAGATACTGACCAGAAGTCCTCAAGGAATACACATTTAAACATAGTTAATGATACATACTCAGTTGCTGTTCAATTCTGGGTCAACTACGACTATTACATTTATCTTTACATATGACAGTGTACTGTAGCGGACACTGTAGGGAGGAAAAATACAATATATGTAGACACCAATTCCTCAAGTTCAATATGATTATTACTTATTATAAATATATACTAATAAAAAGAATAATTTAGGAGAAATATTAGATTAATTGGAGATATAAGACCCTTGGCCCTTAGCCTCAATCTGCACCGATGGGAAAAGCTGGGGAGCTCATCTTAAGACTTGTTGATGCTTAATTACTGTATTACAAATCACATTTGCCCTCTGCTCAATCTTGCAGATCTATTTCCCCAAGGGCAGGTACAAATAAATCCCTTTAAAAGACTCTCTGAGATTGTCTTCAGGGAATCCAATCTAAGTCATGCAGTGACCAGGACCAACCTAACTAAACACAAATTAGTAGAAGAGGATCATTAGAGGTCTAATCGCTGACTACTTAAACTTGGCCATTAGAATGAAATTCTCCTCTAGTGTTCGTCGATATGAATATCATTAGCCAAATGCACAGCTTTCATTGAGAAAACAAGAAGTATTTTCTCCCTTCTAGTATTATAGTTCTTTTATTAGGTGTGCTTGAAGGATAATTTCAGTTTCTAAGTAGTTATATCATGTTCCATCAAAAATTAGAGAAGTAGCTATGTGAGTTGTGCTAATTAATCTCTCCTGTGTCATTTCCTCTTCTCATTTAAAGGTTGGATCTCTCCTTGCTGGTTGTAATTGATTATTTTCATAGAAAAAAATGACAGTGTGTTTCTATTCAAGGTGAGCAGCTTGGTAGGAATCTGAAGAGTGAAACAAGCTCATTTTTAAAGAGATAGAGATGATCAAAAGTAATCTCTGAGATATAAAAGGATCAGAGAAAGGTTTAAATTTTGAGTTGCAAAAGTAAAAATATTGTAAGGATAAGTTGGGAGAAGATAAGATATGCAACAAGTAATGAGAACTTTGAACATCTGCCGCAGAAATCTTGAACCTCAGAGATTTAGCTAATTGTATGCTGAGGAGTTGTGAAAGGTAGGTTTGCTTGTGTTAACATACTGGGTTTGAAAGCCACCCAGAGGGTAGGGGCATTGGCAGAGCACCAATCTGTGTGTCTGCCCAATGTTCCCAGCTCCTTCCTCTCTAGCCCTGTTACCCTAATTTGCTTTCTGACCACCGAAAACTAAACAGCTTGGTCCTCCACATCCTCCCACCATGTTGTTTCTCCATGGAGCCTGCCAAACATGCAATGAGTCTCCTGAAACCATTATGCAAATTAGACTTCTCCTCCTTTAAGCTGTGAGTGTTGGGTGTTTTGACTCAGCAACTGGAACTCTGACTAATAAAGGGTGGTTGATAGCGAAACAACTTCAGAGTCCTGTTTCCATCATCACGGTTCTTCACGTGGTGATTCCTGAGGCAAGAAGCATTAGTATGCTAATGATCATTCTCCAATAGAACCCAGGAAGATTCAAAGAAACAACTTATGTTGAGTCCTCTGTATGAGCCGCTGCAGTTAGCTAGAATGGGCGAGGCAGCCAGAACCTTAAGAAGAATAAAATATGTAGGCGGAGTGAGGAAAGTAGACACAGAACTCTCACATTTATGTCCATGTAATCAAGACAGAGAAGGTCAGCATAAAATGTATTTTAAAAAGATCACTGGATATCTGAAATTATATTTAAATAGATTAAATTCACTGAAAACACTTGCTACTAATTATATTTCTTCTTGTTTACAAGATCAAACTCCTCCAACTCTTAGAGACTTCACAGACTAGCATGAAATAAAATTAAAACAGAAAATAAAAATCACAGCAACTGAGGCAAAAAAAACCTAAATGACCAATCAATTTTCTTCAGAAATATGTGCCGGAATGTCGCAGCTGAAAAGCTGACACTAGTCTCTGTTTCTGGGCTTGAAGTCAGCAACAGAGTGATGTGAAAGTCTTTGCAATAATGATAATCTTGCTGCACCTACTTAATATAGACAAAAAATAAAAATTGTTCAATAATGCAACATGCTTATTTACTCTTATTCTCCTAGGCAGACTCTAGCTAACTAAAAAAAGTAATTTAGGGTTAATCTTTTATGGAATTGCTCTTTTAATGAAAAAACAAACCTATTTTAACTAATATTCATTTTAAACAGATTTAGAATTAAGAATCCTCTTTGAATTCAGGCTAATAAATTTAGGTCGAGCTTAAATACCTGTAGTCTAAATGGCTTTTTACCAAAAGATTTGTCTCTACAGCAGGCTATATTTAGTGCGAATGACCCTACAAGTAATGAAGATTCAGAAACGTTAATAGAGTTACTCACAAAACAGTCTTAATGAAGTGTAACTAACTGTAATAACCATTTTTGCAAGGTGGTTTCTGCCTAATTTAACCACATCCATGTAGGTAATATTTTCAGGCAGGGTGACCTTGAAGTCTTTTTTCAATGAAGACATTCTCAATCATCTCTCAGGGCTTTGAATATCATAGTGTTGAGTATGGATGCCATATTTTCCCCCCAGTCCCATCCCAATGAGGAATGAGAAATTTGTGCCCTGTTCTCTTGGCAAGTCATTTACAAGTCTAAGGCATGATTCTTCTACACATGCTTATTTCCGTTATAGATTGGGGTGACAAGTAAAGCTTGAATTCTGATATGGCTCCAAATTTCCACTGTGATAGATATGTCTTTCACAATTACTTTCCATTAAGTGCGTGTCTAAAAAAGGATAAAGAGACAGCCTCTTACTTTATTACATTGTCTGATAAGGAAAAGATCGTGAAAATGTCGCTCATGTTGAACTTGAAGAAACCAATTGATCAGGGAAAGTAGGCAGCCTTCAGAGCTGAAGGCTTCAGATCTCCAACAAAAGGAACTGAATTCTGACCGTAATCACACGAAGGTTTCAAAGAAACCTCAAGATCCAGAAAGAAATGCAGAAATGCCCACTAGAGAGCAATTCAGTTTTAATTCTGTGAGACCATAAATAGAGGACACTGGTGGCACTCCAGGTTCACAGAAACTCTGAAACAATAAATGGATACTACTTAAAATTGCAAAGTCTGTAGTGTGCAACAGGATCTTCAATAGTATCAATGACACTCTTCTGGTAAGAATATGAAGTATCTCGACTTTCTCAAAGCTGCTTCTGCGTAGATCCTGGTAGTGAAGAGGTATCCAGTACTGCACAGTGGCTAAGACAACACGCGGGAGTCGAGATGGAGAGTCTAATTACTGTTGTTCCACATCCACCCTGTCTACATTCAAATAGAAAACACACTTCTTTGTGCCTCAACTTCTTCACTTCTAATTTAAACATAACAGTTCCTGTAGAAGTGAAATGGCCTGATCTATGCCTAGTGCCAAGAAGGAAGGGTAGTAACCATGCAGTGAATTGGACATGCAGTGAACTATTTGGCTGTTATTATTTCTAAGATGGCTACCATAGATGTGAGGACAGCTCTCGGATCCCAGCATGGTACACTTAGGACACTTACGCTAGAGGAGCATAAACTCAAACACATTGGATTTACACTCTAACCTCCAGTACCTATAAGTGTGACCTTATTTGGAAGTAAGATTTTTGTATATAAAATCAACGTCACATGAAATCATTGGAGAAAACTAAGGCAATACAACTTGTGTCCTCCACATTTACAGTGTCCACAGACATGTGGATAATTAAAAGGATTGCTACAAAACCTCAGAAGCTAGAAAGAAGCAAAGAGCTCTACCTTACATGTTGCAGAGGGAACACAGCTCTGCTGACACCTTGATCTTCCGCTTCTAGTATCAAGAGCTATGAGACAATAAATTCCTATTGTTTTAAACCTTTCAGTGTACAGTGCTTTGTTATGACAGCTCTGGGAAACTAATACATCATTGTTGGTGTGAGCAGAGAAAAAGTGAATGTAAGGAAAATAATGAAAATATCTCATAATCTCCCAAAGCAAAAAAAAAAAAAGAGGACTTTTAGAAAATTAATTTACTCAGTAGGTACTACATTTTGCAGGGTTTCACAGCTAGGCATACACACTTTTTGCCACTCCTTTTGACACCTTTTAGGATCAAAGTCACTGGCAATTTAATGGGAAATAAAGAATTTGGCTTCATTCTGTCTTTAAGCAGACTTCTAAGAAGAGATTCCAAAGAAAAAAAATAATGGAGTGAGAAATAGCTCCTTAAGTACTGGGATAAGCAACTGCAGGGAGATATATATATATAATAAATATATATTATATATATTATATATAATAGAAATATATATTATAATATATATAAATATATATTATATTATATATATTTGTACTTAGTACTGGGATAAGCAACTGCAGGGCTATATATATATTATATTATATTATAAATATATTATAAATATATATTATATAATATAAATGTGTATATTATAATATATAAATATATATTATAAATATATATATATTTGTCTGTGTTGTTGAGATCATTGTCTGTGTTGTTGTGGTCTTAACAAGCAATATAAACAACAAATGCAACAAATGTCATCAAACATCTTAACTTGAAGGAGCTAATCCATTTACATCTTAAATTTCCCCCCTTTTACTGCAGAATATTATCAATATGTGTACACTTACTTGAGCCAGAGACAAGCAAAAGGAAAAAAATGTTCAGTCTACTGTGAGCATCTGCTATGTGCATAGCTTATATTTGGCTGGACCACAGAAAACCCCTAAAGATCAGAAAGTTATGAAATGTTAATAATATACTATCAAATATACTATCATACCTGACTGATGGCCCCAAAACTTACCAGATTCTAACCAGAAACGTCTGTGCCTTTGCATTATTTGGATAAAAGTCTATTGGCAAGCGCATTTAAGCTAAGAATTCTGAAACAGGGAGATTATCTCAAACCATGGGCCCTCAATACGATCCCCAGTGGCCTTGTAAAAGAAAGGCTGAAAAAAATTGTACCATATGCAGAACAGGTAACCTGAAGGCAGATATAGAAATTATAAGCCGAAGTATAACAGAAGCCTCCAGCAGCTAGAAGATATAAAAATGTGTTATCCCATCCTCAATGTCTATCGAAGTAGTGTACTCCTGTGAACACCTTGACTTTGAACTAGTGAAACTGCCTTTAGCCTCCTAAAGCAAAGACACTTATGTGGGTGTGAGCCACCAAATTTATGAAACTTTTTTGCAGCAGTCATAGGAAACTAGCCATGCATCTAAGCAGCACTTACTGGTAATTTTTCTGTGTGCTCTTGTTACAACCTATGCAACTGTCAAAATACATTGTGCAACAAACCTAAATGGGCAATGTTATAATTCCCATTTTGGAAGAAAATCTGCAGCACAAAAGATTGATGACTTGTTACTGGTCACACAATGAGCAGATAAGGGTCGCCAGCTCTGCCGGTTAGCCCAATACTGCCCCAGTTCTACAACCGAATATCATTAGCTTCAGAAAATCTCTACTCTGATAATTGGTCAGAGTTTGATGAGTCATCTCATGCAAAAACTATGGTCAGTCATTTCAGACAGATATTTGAATGGAGACAGACTGCTACCAGGATGAACTCTGAAATCATCCCAAACCACAATATCTTCCTCAGTCATTGATGTCTGAGTGGTGACGTAGCCTGTGCTGCTATACTATGGCAATATCTCTCGCTCCACAACCCTAGCTTTGAAAAAAAGAACTCGCTTTGTTTTTAAAGCATGAAAGCTACCCTTTGTCTCCTGCGAAATGTAGCAGAAGAATGCCAATCTATTGTCAGAGCTGCCCTTCAAACATTTTTTTTTTTTTTTTTTTTTGCCTAGGCAACTCCAGCTTACATGAGCACTGCTCGTATTTCCTTATGAGCCCTTGTCCTATGATAAGACTTAGTACTCACCCAAGTCTTTGGTGGAGGCAGAAAGAAATGACAGGTTAGCTAGGTCACCTGCTGCCCTGTGATTCTGCAACTCAGCTGCAGCACTTTATTGCAGAGCAGGTCCATCCACAACATCTGAGTGCTCTTTAACACTATAGATTTCTTCTAAAAAAATATACTGATTCTATCGAGATCCATTTTCTGATGGCTACTGCTCTCGTTAAAAGTACTGGGCCACAGCTAAATCAATCTTTAAATACATTACCAGTCATATTAGAAGAATAATTTCAGGCATTCTCCTACATTTCCTTAACCTTCCCGAACTAAAAGCACTTTAATTTTTGGAGGTGTATCAGGGAGAAAGAGGACTGCTGATAACTGATTATCCACTTTTCTAATTCAGTTCCTCTGACACTCTTCGGTGCTTTTCTCATCCCAGAAGTCTTCACAACCACCCTTTCAAGTAGTTAGTATTCTAATTATCTTAATTTATAGATCCACAAATTACATCGCAATGAAATAAGTACTTCTCTCAAGGTCATATATTCAAGGAAAACCAGGGTCCAAGCTAAGATCTGTCTAAAGGAAAGGTCTGTATCTGTATGCAGTAACAACCCCACAGTAGTGTCTCAACACGCAACTCCAGATATAGTCATTGTGTAACTGCTATAGAATGTGCTCCTGGTCTTTGCTAGATAATTTTCGTGTGCATGTTGTCTAATTCTTTGCTGTTGTTGTTGTTGTTGTTGTTGTTGTTGTTGTTGTTGTTGTTGTTGTTGCTGGACATAATACCTGACTCCCACAACTGAAGGGAGGAAATGTGTATTTAGACAGTCTAAGGTCTCAGGCCATTCCGAGCAGCCAGCAAATGTGGAGGGGTCTGGTAGAGAACAGCTGCTTACAGTATTCCAAGAGTAAGGATAGAGGTTGGGGAGAAGTGCAGACAACAGTGTGACTCCCCAGACCACATCCTCAGTGATTTGTGACACCCTCAGCGATCCCTCTTCCCAACCAGTTTCCGCCCCCAAACACCACGTAAAGCCCAAGCACTATCTATAATATCCAAAATTCATGAGACTTTTGAGAGACCTTCCACATCAAGACAATTATATGTGTCACGTTTATTCCAACTGTGATGAAAAACACCTAGATTCCAGGTATGCCTCGCTGAATCTTCAGCACTTAGCATAGTGGATCCCTAAATGTAAACCTTGGTCTTCATCCAAATCTAACATGATGATAGCATTTGCCTTGGAAGAAGTGTAAGTTAGGTTGATTACATGCCACACCTGAGTACCTGATTTATAAATATACAGTGTATTTTTCATATTATCATGATTGAAATGTCAAGCATCTGAAATGAGCTTGTTTTCATTCATTGTATCTTATTGTTTATCAAACAATGCTAATTTACATTTATGCTCATTTAAGCAGTGATGAATGCAAAAATAAATCAGACAGAGATTTTTGCCTTCCAAGTTTTCATTTTAGTAAGGAAGATAACGTGTGTAGATAAATAGATAGCAGAATGAGTGAAGATTACTTATGTAAGAAAAACAGGTACTCATTCGAGTTGGACCCTAAGGATGGGTGGAATTTAGACAAGAGGAAACATGGCATCCTAGTCAGAGAGCACATGACCAAAGACATAAGTAAACGGAGGTTCTAAGCAGAGAAAAGGCATTTCTAGTCCACAGGAGCTGGGGAACCAAAAGAAAGTCATATATGGTGGTCTCAATAGCACGATAATGCTTCCTTTATTTGCCTTAAATCTTTAAGAAGATAAGTGGAAATATCATGTTTGCTTCTGGAAAATTGATATCATAGCAACACAATGAACTGATTGAAAGAGAGAGAGAGAGCTACAGGAGGACAGTTGAGAAATGGAGGTCATTGTTTTCAATAGACTATGAATAGTTATTTCAAGTATAACTAATAAAATACTGAGCATAAAATATTTTATAATTTTTGAAGACTATTTGTGTGAGATGACTTTTGTCAATTACCAGTTATGGAAACAAAAAAGTCCTCCCTATGGATCAAAGATCAGTCCTGTCGTCTCTGCATTTTCCTCTCCATATTCTTTGTTGATAAACATATTGCCTAATTTGTTATGGCCTGGCCTTCGCGTAGAATGATTTCTGTATGTCATGAATGCACGATTGTCAACTACTACAGGACAAGAAGCATAGTATAGAGGACATTGTCTGGAAAAAAATAGTATCTGATAAATGTTCATTAAAGTACACCTGTCATGCCATGAAAAGCTATGCACCAGCTCGATCGCTGGCATGTGCTTCCATGTTGCCAGCTGCCCAGGCATGGACTTTGTGAGGCCTTCAGAAACTATGAGCTAAAATAAAACTTTCCTCCCTTAAGTTTTCGTTGGCAGATATTTTGTTCTATCAGTGGGATTAAGAAGTGAGACACTCTACAGTTTGAAAGACAATCATTAAATCAGTTCTTATCTGATTTACTTAAATTCCTTAACTTTAAAGGACAAGATAATTGAATGCAACATTCCTCTTCTTTTGTTTTACATTTTCTAGATTTGTCAAGGCAATCAGCCCCTCTATTCCATTTTCAGGTTTTCTGTTTAGTAAACCACTAGAAACTACATTTCTCACCTGTCTTATTTTGACAAGATACGTGCCTTTCATCAAGCTTTTTGGAAGATTAAACAACAGCACTTGTGAAGGGGACTTACCAAAGGTCCCTCTTATCTCCTTTCTCCACTCCAACTTCACCTTCACCATGAATGCCTTTGTTCCTCCAGCCCAGCCCCATATTCTCCAGTTAGACTCAGCTTCCTAAAAGAATATCTTCAGGGTGGGATTTCTCCACTTCCTTTGAGTGGAAGCGTTATTGCTACATACAAACTCTTAATTACCTCATCCCACACTCTAAACCCTTTGGGACTCCACAACTGTTATATCTTACATAAATTTATATGATGTACCATCTTGGATCCCATAGTGTAAGTTTACCGTTGTTATCCCACCTTACAACACATAATTTCTATTACAGAAACTACTAGAGCACTTGTCAAATGTTATTTTCAATCATTTATTTAGCAGATGCCTCTAATAATTTATACAATCTTTAGAGTAAGAACAATATCTTCTAGAAGAGTCTGTGTCATGTACTGCTATCTATAAGTCTATGGAATGATTAAAACACAATAAATTCACTAATTCTATATAAATTTAAACTATGGTAGGATTGCTTCTTATAAATCGATTTTTTTCTTCACTCTAAAAGCCAACATGATACCATAACAGTTGCAATGGACAATATAATGGCCTCTTAACATCATCCATGTTTTAGTCTCCAGTTCTTACTAATATGTCATGTTAAATGAAAAAAGAAGTAAGATTGTAGATGGGTTAATTTAATTTTTTAAAATTAAAATTGACCTAAAATTTTAATTACTTAAAAATGGAGAGATTATCTTGGATTATCTAGATGGGCCTAACATAGTCAAATGAGATCTTTTAAAAAAAGAACAGGGAGAACAGAGCTAAAAAGACAAGGAATCAAATTTCAATCAATAGTTTTGAAAATGGAGAATGTGGATTATTATCCAAGGTGTACAGATGTCTTCTAAAACGCGAGGATAGCCCAGAGATAACAGCCATGAGAAACTGAATTCTATCAGAAACTCAAAGAAAAAAAAAAGACAGAGTTTTTCTCCTACCATCTCCAGAAAGGAGCACAGCTTACCAAGAGAGGAGACATGTCCTGAATTTCAGATGTGCAGACTGCAAGATAGCACAGTTGAGAGCTACTTTCAGTCACTAAAGTGATATTATTTCTTAAGGCAGCACAGAAGATTAATATAGCTATTCCATAAATACCTGCCATTGTGTATAAAAATTTCAACTCATTCAATATGGTGAGTTTAGTGGCTGTTTGAAAGCATATGTGGTCAGCATTCCATTCATAGACAGAAAAATTTCTCACTCAGCAAAGACAAATAGTCATCAAGGATACCCAATGTTTAGCATTGCTTCTCTCAACAGCCAATTTTAATGTTTTATGACCCATATGATCAAGAAGTATCTTCCATGTCCAACAGAGTTCTTTATATCTCTGATTAAAATTATTTTCCCTTCATAATTTTCTTGTGAATAGTAAATAAAGCAAATCAAAATATTCCCGCTAAATTTCCTACAAGTTCTCAAACAACCAACTTGATCCCTCAAGTTGTCAGCAAAGTCTAACTTTCCCTCAATTGGCTTTTCAATTTCTATAATCACACTTTATTTCCTTCTTGCAGATTCTTTTTAGATGACAATATAGGGTATAATATGTTTGGTCTGTATTAAGTATGCTAAAATTACAAAAAAATATTCTTCATTATCAAATCTTACAATGACAAAACTGTGAATCTTCAACAACTATAATATGGTAAATGAAATTTCTCAGATAAGGTAAGTATTTTTCTTTTTTATCAATAATTCTTAGCTGCTTTCAAACTACTTGGGCCAAAGTCCATAAAATTCACATTGTTTTGTCAAATCTTTGCCGAGAATAACTCAAATGGAGAAAGACAGCAGCAAAGAGATAAGAAATTATGTTTAGAATGGAATAACTTATTTTATAAAAGTATAGATCTTTCCCAGAAAATTCTATGAAGATATACTTCTACTTATATTAAGACCAGACTAGCCCAATCAAGGATTCGACTTTCCTGTTTCCTTTTTATTTTCCTGTTTTCTTAGCCAGCATTTCAATAAATCAATACGCTTCAGTAATAATTCATTCTATTCTCTGTGCTCCCCTTGCTGGCTAGCTGAAGCAGTCATATCTGGCCAGCTGTGTTTCTAGGAAAAAAATGTGTAGCAACAAAGTATGAATCACAAATCACAAGCACAACATTTTCAGAAGCTTACTTCTTCTGTCTGAGACAGATATACTCAGTAACTTTGCTGTAAGCAAAACCAGTATTCTTCAGAAAAAGCAATTAAAAACGTCCCCATTTCTTTTGGGTCCTTGATAGAGAAGGTCATTAATCCTAAAGAGTCGTGATGTCTTCATTGATCTAAAATCAGGGAAACCAATCTATTGTCTATTCCCCTTGGAAGAACAAACAGATCTTTCAGTGCATATGCATGCAACGTAATTCTAGTAGAAAAACATTTCAGAAATATATGCATGTGATTATTATAGTTTTATGTGATAAACTGAGTAGGCTATCATGCTGCTACTTTATCAAACACTGATAGAAATATTGTTATGAACATGTTTTGTGAGTTCAAATCAATTGACTTAAAAAAACCATCCTTCTTAACATGGGTCACCCTAATATAGTCAGATGAAAAGACTTCAGAGCAAAATCGATTTTTGAAAAAAGAAGGAATTCTGTGTCAGGAACATAAAATAAGCTCTTGTTCAAGAGTTTCTTACCTTTCAACGTTCTCACAGCATTATGTAAGTCATGAGTAGCATACATACACACCACACCAATTTCTCTGGAGAGTTCAATTAATACAATAGAATTTTTCAAAGTATACAGGTACCATGTCTGATTTTGTTTGGTTGTTGTTTGGGGGATGTAGAGAGGCTGAACTCAAGGCCTTCACAATGAGATGTATCTATAGCCCTTTTCTTTTCTTTTCTTTTCTTTATTTTTGTTGTTGTTTTGAAAAAGGATCTCACCATGTCCTCAGATTTCTAAGGATGGGCTCAGACTTGTAATACTCCTGCCTCAGGCACCGTGAGTGTTGGGATCATAGGCATTTATTACCATACCTGACACTATTCGAAATTAAATATATAAATTGATAGCAAATACATGACTTCTAATAATATTTTTATTTTACGTATTTTATAGTTAAATAAATAAAACTCAGATCAAGTAATTACATAAATTTTTAACATTAATCAATGATTCTTATATTAAGAAAATATAGAAAAATTTGAAAATATAAGGTGACCACTAAATGTAAATACTAAATTTCACCAACCCTGTAGAATTTAGAATAGCTAACTATGATTCTTGAGAAGCTTAGCAAAGTACAGCCCTGGGGCTCAGAGATCAAAACCACAGAGCATGTCCCTTCAACTATGGGTTTTGGGGTAGCGATTACATGAGTTGACATCAGGAAAGTATATCAGGAGGAAACAGATCAGAATCTCCACCAGTAACAATAATATTGATGAATAGCATATATTAAACACATCCATGTGTAATGTAGACAGTTATTCTCAAACCCCTGTAGGAAAGAATTTGGAAGGACTGTTTTACACATAAAGGCTGTACATTTGACAATTAATTGTCCTTTAGTTTTTTTGTTCACTGTCTAACACTAGTCAGAGTACTTAGGACTGAGGGCATAACAGCAGTTAGAGGCAGTGGTGGCACATGCTTGTAATCCCAGCACTTGGGAGGCTGAGACAAGAGAATTTCTTAAAATTCTAGGCCAGCCTGGGCTATACAGTGAGTTCAGGACCATCTTGAAATGTAGACATAGACCCTGTTTCAAAAAACCAACAACAACAAAAAAGAAAATCAGGGTACTTATCAAATTGTTGGAACTCCTTAAGTATTTAGTATGTAAAGCAATATTCCAAGTATATTCTTATGCAAGCTATCTATTTAAAAAATCAGAAAACTGAGGCAGAGGTAAATAATTTGTTCCCTGTGACACATCAAGTCAACAGTACAGTCAGGACCAGATGCCAGTTCTCTTAACAGTTAGATGAATAGATTGGATGCTTCTGTTCCCCTCAACTGTAGCTTTTCAGATACTTTGTACTCTCAAAGTTGCTTTGCAACAACTAATTAAATGTGAATTTGCTATCTGTAAACAAATGCAAGGAAGTTACTAATTCCTTTTAACTATTTCTACCCTGGACCAATTCAATCTCCAAAGTAGATGATTGAAAATCTCTGTCATCTTTGATAAAAAAAATAAACAGATACGTAAACATAAACTCTTCTTACTCCACCCAGAAAGTAACCGTTTGAGTTTAGAAGCCATTTTGCAACCTTCCTGATCACCACACCGGAATGCATGATGCTTGCATGGAACACTTATACCTTTCCCTAGTGACTATGAAACGATCGTCGAACTTGTGAGGGTTCTTTGAGTATGGTTCTAAAAAAAGGAGATACCAAAAAAATTATCTCTTAGGATTTTAAATTCCCAAGTCCAAACCCATGTTTCAAAGTGTTACCTGGAAATACAAATTTTTGGAGAAAGAAATGTCATTAAAAGTGAAATTATTCAAGTTATATGGCTCAGATGGAAGTTAGAGATCTATAGTTTCCTCTTTTTCCTGATTCAACATTCCATTTTTATCCATGGTCAACAATGGTCTGAGAAAATTAAATGAAAATTTCTAAAAATAAGCAATTCATAAGTTTTAATTGAATGGCTGTTTTGAGTAACATGATGGAATCTCACATCATCGTGCTCCATCTGACTAGGGACCTGCTTCAACCCTTTGTACAGTGTGCCCACACTATGTACTGGAATAATCAAAAATATGGTGAATGCTTTAAAAAATTTTATAGTAAAAGGTGAATTGCCAAAACCAGTGAGATAAGTGTGTTCATAGTGAAGCATTTTGAGCATTTCAAAGGGGATTAATAACAAAGTATCTTTTATTGTAATTTTTTCCATCTAAGCGTCCATCATATTTTTGATCACACCTGTTGATCAAGCACTTACATAGCATTTGTACAGTGTATCTAGAGTTCACTGTTATTCAGAATTTGAGGTAGTCATTGCACAAGTGATTAAGAGTCTCAAATTCTGAGCGAAACTCGAGATGATGAAAAGCTCCTAGGATTGTAAATTCACAGGAATCTTACAACCAATACATCTTCTGGCCTCGAGATCTCCTGAGTTTTTCAAGTGTAATTTATCTCTTCATGTATCTAACGGAAGGCTTTAAACTATGGCCTTGATGAAGCCATTACAGGAGCCCACCAATGAATGGGCAAGAATACAGAAGGAGTTATAAGCATCTTCCTTCCAAGCTCTGATAATCAGCTAGTAGGGATCATCTTTGACAATATAGACATAGGGACCTATGAGTTACAGAGCCTTAAATAAGCTATTGCTACTTTAAGCCATTTCTCTTAAAACTTTCTGGTGTAAGTGGAAATGCTCAGTGCCATCCTCAACCCACTGTTAGTAAAATTAGGTTGTCTGCTCACCAAAGCTCAGGCCCTGGGTCTTCTTTAGATGTTTATTGTTTCTCATTCCCCTCCTGCACCAGAGCTTTCAGGATTTGTTTTCTTCACTTGGACAGGTTTTTATTATTTCAGAATGGTCTACGTATATTACTAGGGAACAGTTTCTCTGATTACACTGTCTAAATTAGTTCTCATAGTCGATTATTTTGTATCACAAGCACATTTGTTTTCTCACAATTCTAATTTAAATTTGTAGTTTTCTTTGATTTTTTAATTTCTATTTCACTTTGAAGAGATTAAACTCAGTGAGACTAAAAATCTTTGTTTCTTCCCTGGGCCCAGTGGCACAGGCCTATATTCCTAGCATTCTGGGAGTCTGAGGCAGGAGGATCACAAAGTGAAGCCCAACCTGAGAAATTTAGCAAATCAGTGAGATGCTATCTTGAAGTCAAAAATAAAATTGGCAGAGAGTGGAGCTCAAAGTGAAAGCCCTCAGCTCGATTCCTAATACCATAATAAAAAAGTAAACAAAAATGAATAAGAATTTTTATGTCCTCAAAATGCATCAGAATTCCTGGAATAGAAATTACTGTTTAAACTCAGAAATGAATGTTTATGCTGAGAAATATAAATGAGCAAGAACAATAATTGTGCGTCTATGTTTTGGCCTGTATTCTTGTGAGAGGGATGTCCGAAATATGGTTTTCTTTTCCTTCCACGTAGACAGTAATATCAATTTTAGTTTACCTAGAATTTTTCCACAAAACATAGGGTGCACTTCATGTAATTCTTCGTCTAGATTATAAATCTGCGCGCAAAAAAATTGAGACTTACAAGAGAAGTTAAGAGTCAAAAGTAGCCAGGCTGGGTGATCTTCTCATATTACTTAACTTACTTAAACTACCTACCTTAATTACTTCAGTTTCTTCATTCATCAAATAGAGATAATATTTCCAACAACTAAAACAGCCCTCCTAACTCAGAGGGCTATTTCCATGGTAAAATAAGAAGACAGACTTAGTATAATGTCCTACTCCTTGTCACAACTCAGAAATCAGTAGCGCACTGGAGGAATGGCTCGGTTGTTAAAACGCTTGCCTAGTAAGCTCTGAGTCCTGAGTTTGATTCCTCAGCACCGCATAAGCCAGGCGTGGTGATGCATGCCTGCAACTCAGCACTTAGGAGGTTGCAACAGGAGGATTGCCCTATGTCCAAGGCCATCCTGGGCTCCATAGTGAGTGCAAGACCAGCCTGGGCTATAGAGCGAGACCCTGTCTCAAAAATAAATAAATTAATTACTTCATAGTAGCTATTTCCCTATTTATTTTAACTGATAGCAGCTATGTGTTCAGAAGGAGTGTGCTTTTCTTTATCTACAAAGTACTTAAATACATTTTAAATGTTGAAGATAGCAAGACATCTAGTAGTGCTTTCAAAGACCTTCTAAATAAATTACAAGCTATTTCATTCCCACTTTTCAGAATGGATTGTGAATTTTAATGTTCAAGCCTTTTCTAACCCTCAATGTATCCCACAAAGCATTGGGAATTCTTTCTCTGTGCTCTGTTAAGTGGCTGGGGACATTGTCCACATTCTGTGATTCTTTTAAATAGTACATAAAAATATTTATTCAGTCATCAGTCTGCTAATAACTGCCGTCCTGAAGCTCCCACTGTAGCACCCTGAGCTATGCTTTTGCAGAATTTTTATTTTTTTCCGATTACAAATTTCTCCCTTGGGTGAAATTATGGCATTGCTAGTTTATTCACTCTTTCTTAAATCTTTTTTCCCTTTGAAAATCAGTGAAATATTTTTTTAAGATAATGCAATTTTCCACTAATACTTCAAGTGACTGAAATCTACAGTCCAGGTAATTATAGGTCTTTACAAACTCAGCTTCAAACCTTTCCGCATCTTTCCAAATGTTTTAAACTCATTTCTTTCTGTGCTCTTCTGTGACCTCCATCAGCAGAGGTTATTGAAGCAGCCCCACAACAGTATGTGAAAGAAGCCATATTCTTCAAGACCTAGTGTTCTACCCATAAAACACATTAGCAAATTTTTAAAATTCCATTTTCAAGTGGAAAATCCTATTGGAGAGATATTTGTAAGAGAATATTTCCCAGGACACATTTAAATTGAAAAAAATCGGAAGTGAAAAGAATGTATAAAAAAGGAAAGATTGTTATCAAAGCAGCCAACATTGAGTACAGATGATTCATTTTTGTGTGTTATGTTAATACGTGAGCATATGACAAAGAGAAAATGTGGACTATGAACAGGGAATTTAAAAAAAAAAATGTACCTAAAGAAAAAGAGTAGAGTAGCAAGGAAAAAGCTATAAACAAATCAATTAAGTTTATCTAGAATGTTGCCACAGTGCCCTCTCTTTTCTGGCTTTTTAAAATTATTGATAATAAAACAATTTGAAATGGTAGGTTGCCTTCTAAGGTCATTCCATGGACGATATGTTGACCTCCTGTGGATACACATGACATTGAAAACATCTCTGGACTTTTCACTGAATTTGCCGTGTCTCCTCACCCATCCTTAGCAGGGAATGGGTATATAAGAACAATAAGCAAAATGCTGTCCTTTGAAAGGAAAAAAGAACATCGAGAGAAAGAGATTCTAATATTTTGAGCAAAATATTGTTTTAAAAAGCAATATCAAAGAATAAATGGAGCCTATTGGCTTTAAGAACAAATGGCTAAAGCTAAACTGAGCTGGTAACTTGAAGGGAAAAGAGGGAATATGAAGAATGGGAGAGAGATTTTTAGCCATTCCTTGACAAATAAATGCTTGGCCCTCTGCATTGAACAGGAGACTAAAGCCACCCATGAGGTCCAGGGAATAGTTATTGGGCTGTTTTTGTTGGCAAATTGGTTCACAAACCCTTTCAGTCATTGAAGGGCTTATACCAACGATTACGAAGTCAATAAAGTAAGTTACCACTTGAGTGCATTCCGTATGTAAATTTAAATTTGGGCTTTCCGGTAAAAATTTTGGTGCATTTAATAGGCTGGGTCCGAGTTTTTCAGCCCATTTATAGAATGGTTCATCGAAACTTTGCTAAATAACTCTCAAAGTAATATTTTCAACAGCTAAAATAGAACATTGGTCACACAGTATTTTAATTTAGTGATTTCTGTTCTTCTAATTAACTCATCTCCCTTAAAGAGGATTGATGTGGGTATTTTAATCACGACAAGATAATTGAGTGGTAAGGAAATATCAGCTTCATCACTAGGCCTGGGTAGATATAGACATAATAGAAAATCAAACATTTTATCCATATGGATCACTAATTGATATAAATAACAGATAATTCTAATTTTAAAAGAAACCCAATATATAGAGATAACAGAGACTGTATCCTAGCTTAGCTGTTTAATTTGATCGATTTCCTTGCATAATTATCCAGTTTTCTATTTTTTGTTTACATAGACTAGGCTTAGTTATATTTTTAAAAATGCAAAATGCAAAAAGCACGTAAATTATAATCATTTAATCCTTTGAACTGAGTCTCCTCTTTATCTGTTTTCCTTGGAACATCATTTTCCCATTTCTGAACTTTACTGTAGTGGTGGATCTTTCAGTAAAATTATTATTTCCTCCCTATAAATGTCTGTCTTGATTACTCTAATATTGTTTCTTTAACACTAATTTAGTTTTATCCTATGGCAATCTTGAGAGCTCAAACGAGTAACACCATTTGGCATTATACCTGTAAGAATTACTGATATGAAGATGTTTCAGTTTTAAAACAAGTGTAACAATATTTAAAATAAAAGAATAGGGAGAAAAGAGTTAGTGTTACTGAAAAATGTGTTTTTACAATATCTAATCTTTAAAGGATACGATTCTCTAAGTAAGAAGTAAATGCATGCTTCAGTACATTGGTGTAGGACTAAACTCTGAGAACTGAAATCTTATTAAAAGGGTACACTATATAATAAATGTAACGGTTTTGTGACCACGATACTTGTGACTATTTTAATTACCAAAATATGCTCTAAAATATATATATGATTTTTTTCTTCAACAAAGGCACTTGCTAAATTGCTCTAGCAAGAAAAATAGTAACATTCAGATGAGCAGTGACCTTTAAGGAAGGGGCAATCTTAAAGTATTAGTTAGTGGTAAGAAATTGTTCTCTTGCTCCAGAGAGGAACCCAACCTAGGCAGACTGAACTGAGCTGAACCCAACGGAATGGACTAATTGCATCAGGAAAGCTTTCCTTTTTCTGAGACTATCCTAACTGACATCATCACCAAGTGTGCTGTGTGGAATACTAAGGAAATTTCACAATCTTCCTAACTAAATATCAAGAGCAATTTTGCTTTTTCTTTCTGTATTCTTTGTACATTTCCAGAGATCCTAATGGCAAATTATTATCATCCAAACTACCAAAAACCAAGAGTGCACATCACAAAAGTATAATGGTTTGTAAGTTCTCCTACTAATCAAACTATATGGCCTAGAGAGGGTGTAATCAGAGATAGACAAGGCTTGAAATTCTCTCACAAAATTTATATATATAAAACATCACAAAACAGGGAGACTACTTAATAAGTTGAAGACAATTAAATGTTAAATCTTGAACACAAACTGCCTATAGAAAGCCCAGAGAAATGGTCTTCTGGCCTAGGAAACTAGAATCTCTCTACATCGTCCAAAATTTACAATTTAAACTTTTACCATCACCCACTCTGAAAAAAAATGTCCTCAAGAACTATGAAACATGGAAAATGTAACCGATAAAGTTAAAATTCTGTCTAGAGCAAAACCTCTAAAGATCAGTATGAGCTAAACGTAGCAAATGTGACTTAACATGTTTTAAGCTGGGTTAGCAGAGGTTTACTTCTCTGTAAAGTCCCAAAGTTGTCATCTGAAAAAGCGCTAGCACAGAGTCCGGACTGCAGGAAAGTCACCACTAGCGCTTTTTGCTGTTCTCCATTATTTGGCGTGGTGAGGAGTCTGCTACTTTCACTTTTTCCTAGTGATACATTATTAGCTGTGAATTCACAGAGGTTCTAAGGAATGTGAAACCCGATCTGCAGGAGAATCCTGGCTGCTATTTTTAGCCTGTTTTATTATAAAAATGTCTTTCTCTACTCACTTCTAAAGATATCCAATTAAAAATGTTCTAGAAGAGTGATGTATTTGGAAATTACATGATTCTCAGAGAACACTGTAGACTTACGGTGGATATAACGAGAAGGATTGTGACAGTATCAGAGAGTAAGAGCTGAGGAGTATAAGATACAAGAGACTAATAAAGCAGAAACCATGACAGACATTGTGTGTAAACTTTTCCCATTTCCATGTTTTCATAAGAATCTTCTTATACCTGTAGTGAGATGCTTTTCTATAGATTTCTTCCATTGACACCAATTAGCAGCCTACTACTTATTACTGTTTCTAATTCTTCCTATTAAATTGTCAGTGTTGTCAGTTTAATAGGTTTAGAAACTGGTTCACAAATAAACATTGACATCTTGGTTAAAAAATCACTTGTTGCTCCTACAAATAAAGTTTACATAGGAAAACAAAAAATTTAGACAAAAAAGTGGGAGGAGAAATGGACTGTTACTGTGTATTGGGCCAAAGGTTCAGTTCCTGATAGTTTTATCCCTAACATTTTTATGTAGTTCAAAGTATAAAGATCATTTTAACATGTACTTTATTCTCCATATCTGAAACTACAAACAAAATTGTATATTAGATATAAAAATATGAAGCTTTTAAAAAGGACCAAAATTTAGACACACACCTTACTAATTACACAAATCACTCTTTATCCAAGAACACTTCTTTTGCTTGTACTGTTCCTTCAAAATAGAAATACATCTTAATTTCTTGATCAGTCCCCAGAATAGCAAAGGTTTTGTAACAGCTATGGAATTTCTATCTTAATTAAACTACTACATGTTATCTCCATGTGTGCAAAATTACTTATGCTTTCAATCTGAAATTTTTTTAAAATTCCTTTTCAATAGAATTATAGTAAATGCTAATAAAAACTAGAATCTGCAATTGTAGATTAATCTTTCTTCCTGAGATTTGTCTTTTGACTCCCAGTTTACAGTGATTTACTCAAGGATTAAACATTTCATCCCCCAAAGGATATTTTACAAGTAAGTTTTCAGTGTTCGTCATCAAAAATTATTATAATTTCTCAATAATGCCTTGAAGAGAGGAAGTAATTAATGTCTTCATCACATAGAATGCTAAACATGAATGGAAACCTAGAATGTTTAATAAAGGATTGGAAGTTCATAGCATTTTAGATTGCAGACAGAAGAAATAATATTGCTGCCATCTGATTTTGAATATTGGCACATAAAACTGGATTTCTTCCTCTGCAGAATGGCTCACTGTCACTGCTGTCCATCCTCGAGGGCACCCTCTTTGGTGTCTCTGCTTGGATGACATGCTACTCTTCACATTCTGGTCACTTCTCTCAGATTCTGTTATTTGATTCATCTTCCTTTTGCTGGGCAAAGTACTTGAGAGCAATAATTTGAGAAGAGGATTATTTGGTTCAATTTCCAGTGGGTTCTGTCCAAAGTTGTCTTATAAGCACCCCACACACAGATCTCTAGGTGACTTAAAATTCTAAGCCACAAAAGATCAGACAGAAGGGGAACATACTCCTTGCCTTCCCACCATGCTCCATGCTTTATGTAAAACAAGTAAAATTTCTTGATAGATGAACAAACTTAAAACGCAACCAGTTTACATGTCGATACCAATTCTAACTACTTTCTGTTTTAAAAGCTATGTAAATAAGATTATAGTCTGTACACTGTTCAATAATCAGTCTTTGTCTCATAATACTATATCATACACATCTTCCCACAACAGGAGATGTAAATGTTTATCATCATCTCTAACAGTTGGGGGAATAAAATTGATTTTAAAATGTATGATTTTAATATCACTGACATGTACGTCATATTTTAGGTCAATAAAATACGCAAAAATGTAAAACTGACCTTAAAAAGTAGAAGTGTTCAATAAAAGAGGCAGATCTGAGGTATGAAAACGCCTCTGATGGGAATTAAGCAAAGATAAGGCAGAAGGAAGCTCTGAGGGATGGACCTGGCCCCTGACCACGGAACAAGCCCATCCACGGTGGATGCAGAGGCGGGAGAGGGCGAGGGGGCTCGCGAGGGCACGTGGGCGCTGCGAGGCTAAAGCATGCGTTAGCTGTTTTGCCTGAAAATGTTCATGAGAGCAAAAGAGCCAAACGGCTTTAAAACATCTTTACTAAGAAAACTGGACGCCAGTGTTAAACATAAAACATGGACGGGGAGGCAAATCTGTAGTAGCTTTTCTTTTCAAAATGATTTTTTGTGTGTGGGCGTGTGTGCGGTTTAGAAGTAGCGGCAGAGAAGTGTTGGCATTAAGAGCCAAGGTCAAGGGTGCTTAACGGGAGCTGGAATCACACCTAGCAGAAGGGAGAGCGAGCGCGCTATCTGTCAGCTGGTAGGGAAATTCCCAACGCGTGTGTTGCTGAGCATCTCGGCCACTAAGGGACCGGGAGCTAAAGTCGGCTCTGACAGGGAGCTGGAAGGAAATACTCAGAGAGCACTCGCCGAGCAACGCGCATTTCCCTGTAGCACCACACAAGTGGCACTTAAACTGTACATAAAACACTTTTACAAGCAGATCTCCTTCTAAGGAAATGAAAAGACACGCTTAATCTGTATGGAAATAAAACTTCCTGGGGTGAGGCCTCAGACAATTGATTTTACAGGTTCATTCTTTTTCAATTGTGGTATTTTGTTTTAACGAGGAACATGAAATGCATCGATTTACCCCTTGGCCACCTTAAAACCTTGTGTTAATTCCCATATGTCCTTAATAGGGTCCTTAGAAAAAGAATTTTTTTCTCTATTTTCATGAACTTCAGCTGTGCAAAGAGTTCAAGCCTTATAGAGAAGAGAATCCGGTATCACTAAGAGTGTGTCGTAGCCGAGGTGGATAAAGTCCACCCGGATGTATGGGCGAAAGTAGCCACGGTCTTAAATGCAGGGTGCACCCAGAATACTTGAATTCCACGTCTGTAGCTGCAAACCAAAAGCAACGAGGTATGTGCTCCCCACGTATTTCTCACCTTTCCTCTCTCTTCTTAAGCGCTCAGCACTGCCCCTCTCTGGGCACTCCTATCTCTAATGACAGCTAGGAGACGAGAAAGACAAAATCAGAGGAAATAACAAAGATGCAAAATGGGCCCAGTGTCCCAGCACTCTGGGAGGCTGAGGCAGGAAGATCGCAAGCTCCAGCCCACCCTGGGAAACTTAGTAACTTAACAGAATCGGGTCTCAAAGCTAAAATTTAGAAAAATGGGCTGGGGTTATAGCTCAGCGTAAAGGCCCTGGGCCTGATCCCCAGCACCTGCCCCCCCCCAAAAAAAAAAATTATGATAATAATAGGGAAAAGCCCACTGCAAAGGCTAATAACCTTTTTTGGAATCCAACCAAATGGATGTTTTGGTTTCTAAAAATGAAGCCTTTTCTTCTATGTGCTGCTCTCACCCCTCTTCTCATTCTGCAGGACACTGTAACATTGTCCCCTGTCTCTGTCACCTGCCTCTCCCTGTACGATCAGTCTTGTGTTTATAGAAGGACACCCCCTGTTTTCTAATGAGTGTGGAGTTTGGAAGCAGAAAGCTGAAATTCAAATCCACTCCCAGCAGCTGCAGTAATCCCATTGTATATCCCTGCTGTGAATTGATTTCATCTGTTAAACAAAGGGTTTTTAGGAAAATTAAAATTTTCAAAATAATACAACACACAGGACAGCTTCTGGTATATATAACCAATTTTATTTTTCACATAAAAATACAACTAAGTAGTTTCCATACTTAAAATAATTCTCTGGGTGTTAAGCTGTGTCCCTCCGCAGCCTCGTTTCACTGATTCCCATCTAGTAAACGCATCAAAATGGTCTCTTGTAATATCTGGGTTTCCTTATCTTCCTGTCTCCCAGTTAAGCAAGTTCTCCCCATGACTCAGCAGACTAGGTTCTCAGTTAATGTTGTCAGTGGCTTTCACGTTGACAAGTGACTTAGACTTGGTTCAGCAAAAATAGGACTCAAAGTCACATGTAGATGATAACCATCCGTACCTCAATCAAATCTTGGGACAGCATATTGGGCGACTGGAAATGTGAAGTTAGTAAAACTGAGTTTACTTACCAAGGTAGAATGACTTCAATGTACATGTATGCAACATACTTACAAAGGTAGAATGACTTCAATGTAGGAAACATAATCTAATTAGAAAATTCACCTTGATTACACTCAAAAATTTACTCTGAACTCCAAACATCTTGGAACAATAGTACTTGAACAGTAGCACAGATGTTTATTTCCTTACAGAACCGACTCCCTGTTCTGGGTAGTACCACAGTGAATCTGCCAGAGAGCTTGCCACATACGGTGTGCCTCCCTGTCTCCCCCATTTCTCTCTGCCCTCCCGCTGCTCCCCTGCAATCTTCTTGTTTCTCGTAGCCACCCCACGCATTCATTCTGTGTGCCTTTGACAGTTTTGCCAGTTTTGCCAGTAGAAGTTGATACCCAGGACAGACTTAACATGTAAATCGTGATGCTCTTGAGAGTGAAAGGAGGCTGCATCAGGCCAAGTGAAAAATGTTCCTGTGCAGGTGGCTTCTCAGAGAAGTACTCTTCGGGTACACTACTGGCAATAAAAAAAAATCAGAATAGGAAAGGGGAGATGAACCAAGCAAGATCGTGGTCTCTGCGAAGCCTGGCTTTGTCCTAAACTGTTGAAATCTGGAGCTCTTCAAATTCTTTGCTCTACAGAGTTCTTATTTCTGTATTTTTCTTTTAGCAAGAACCCCGTGATGATTAAAGCTTGATAACAATATGTCAAGGTTCATTAGAAACAATCATACATGTTTGATCCCACTGTCATCTGTAACACCACATTTGACTCTTGAAAAATTATCCAAGTAGTTACATGTAGCAGTCCTGACAGAAAAGAGGGGCAGCCCAAAATAATAAACTTAAGGAACAAAGATCTCAGTGTATATAGTTACAATCATTTGATAGTGCTGAGACCCAAAACAATCCCATACAGTACATATCAAAGTTACACATTATGGGCCTTCTTTCTAATGAATGACACCTGGCCGTATGTTTCTAAAACATGGTATGCAGCTCCTCCAGTTGCCAAATCCAGAAACTCCAGTAACCCAAAAGAATTATGGAGATGACACCTCTGAGAGAGGCAATAAGGTGGAAGATTAAGTCAAAAATTAACTGAATGAAATACTCAAAAGAACAGGATAGATTCTGAAAGACAGGAAGACACTTCCGGACCCAAGCAGTCTCATGCTTTCAGCACTATTCGTGGGACCACTAAAGGCGCACTAAGCCATGTGGACCCGAGACTGGACAACTGTAGCTATATCTATCCACCTTGGGGCAGTTAAAAGGGGTCTCATAGCAAGCTGACTACTCTCTTGAAACCACACCATCCACAAGAAAGATACTTTCTCTTTCAATAAACCTGTTTCATGGCGGCACTATTAGTATTGTTTGATCTTTTGCCACTGTGCTACCATTGCTTGAGTCACCAGAGGCTTGGCATAGAGCTTGACTAAGCAAATTCCTTACTTGGACCACCAAGAACCCACAGAGAACTATGGCATAAGCCACATGGCCTCTCTACTTTTAACTCAGATCACAAAGAACCTGGAAAGAAAAGTCCCAAGAAAGTCTCTGGAAACAAAAGAATTTTACATTGAAAATAACTTATAATTTTACCTAATTGAAGACTCTTAATTTGTGATTTCTAAATCTCTGCTATAATTTCCGTAGGAGCTGCATGGGATCTTAGGCAAAGCAGGTCCATATGCAATTTCTCAATGTCCTTGGAGTGACTGGCCATCTAACATTCAGGTTCTATTACCACATCTAGTTGCTTAGGTGAGGTTCTTTCCTTTAGCAAATCTCCTCAACGATCTCATAGAGCTCTCTCCATTTTGGACATTTTTGGACCTTTTCCTAAAATAAACAAATAGATATTCCAGCATATTCTGATCCTGAGGAAGGTCAGGCTATTTACTAAATCACCCACAAATCGTTTTGTTAATAAACGCAGAGAACTGAAATTACCTACCATGGTATAGTATGTAATATGTAGCTAGTGTTGCCTGACTCCAAATACAAATTGTAATTATTGTTCCACTTTGAACTAGGCTAACTCTTACTACAAAAAGAGGTTGTAATGTACGTGAATTTATAATATCCCCAGCATTTGTACTTGAATGTTGTAATCCTCAATGGCCCCTTGAAGAAATATCTCTGGTTTGAATAAAAAGAGCATCTTTGTGTGGCATCTACATTTACCTCAATAGGTAAAATGACTCCTCAATTGGGTAAAATTATAATTCATTTTCAATGTAAACTTCTTTTGTTCTCAGAGACTTTCTTGGGACTTTTCTTTCTCAATTCTTTGTGATCCGAATAAAAAGTGGACATCATTTTCTTACCATTTTTCAAATGAAGTCTTAGAGGGTGAACCTGAATCCATTCCACATCATAGGGCCAGTATACTAATAACCTGCATAACTATTTAGGCACATCTGTACATGAATGACAGATATAGTGAATATTCTGAGTGAAAAAGCTAAAATCAATACAAGTTGTACATCTGAAAACAGAACTGAGTCCAGTAATTCTTCTTACATAATATTCTCATTTAGATATTTTGTAAGTCTTAAGCAACTTTTCATAGTAAAATGAAATGAAAGATCAAAGAGACCTTGAATGCAAGATTTGCGGCCAGTTAGAACCATTTTCTTTTAAAGGAAGTGATAATCTGTAAAGACAATAAGTGCACAGTCTGCACATACCCATTTACGAAACAAAACCTAAGTTTCCTGAATATGTGTGCTTATCTTGCATGTTTTCCTTGGTGATACTTGCAAATTAAAGTTTTTGTTGAAGATGTGTCTTCCAGTATCACTAAAGTGTAACTAATAAGGTATGAAAATCAGTAAGCAGCTACAAATCTGCAAATATGTGAATTATTGTTTATAACTAAGTCATACAAGAATATTAAGCACACCATAAAAATGCTTCTTTCCTAGCTGCTAGTCATTTTTAACAAAATGAGCTTTATTGTTCATATTTAGTAATTTTATTCGCCCTGGACAGTCACACAACTCAAACCCTAAAGCTTTCAAAATACACAATATGTTTTCAAAAATAATAAAAAGTGACTAAGTGACTAAGATACCTTCATCCCTTCCAAGCTTGGGAAGTTTCTCCAGTGACCCAAGGTCCTCACCCTGTGCTCTACTTGTGAAAATTCTATGGCTTCCTACACTGCTACACTGGAGCCCAAGGTTTCCATATATAGTTTTTAGAGAACATTCAAGCTACAGCATTACATTTAAGAAAGTATTTTTAAAAAGTCACGTGAATGGCGTGCAATATGTGGCAAGGTGATGAGCAAACTTAAAGGGCGCAAGAGTGCACGTGACACAGGACTTAGAGAGCACTCAAAGTATCATGATAGAGCCTGAAGATTTCTAAGCAGAGCTTTTGGGAAATAACTAAACCATGTTATTTTCTCTGCATTTATTCGAATTTAATTAAAAACTTACATTAAAAAAGTAAAAATCAATGCATGGATGGATGTCTTTCTACACATATATGCACTAATACACGCTTTTAACAGACTGGGAGACATGTGGAAAACTAAAGGACAAGAAAGGAGCATGGGCAAAGAGAGGAAGAAGTGGCTTTAGTTTAAGTTAATGAGATAACATTGGCCTGAACTAGGATGATAGCCAGTAAGTGATGAGAAATGCTTCGATGGTTTAAATCAAAAATATCCTCCAAAAGTCTCATGTGTTTGGAAGGTGACTGGATCATAGGGTACTATAGTCATCAATCCACTGATAAGTTCACTTTTGGAAGTTGTGCCTGTTTTGAGAAATAGGCCACTGGGGCCATCATCACCGCCCATTTAAGTTCATCAACTCACCTCTGGCCAAATCAGATAGCTACTCGTGATAAATCAGACAGGGTTTGTTCAAAGCTAGCTTTGAGGAATCCCGTGAGCCACCTATATTCTCTGTGCACAGAGGAGCAAGAGTCTTTTACAGTACAAAGGTAAAGGAGCATAGGAGAAATAATTCACAAATTTTCAAGACTGGCTTTTGATCTGAGTTAACAAAGCCATCTGCTGAGAAGATGTTAGTTCACAGTCTGCTGCTGGCTAGCAGTGGAGGCGTTGGAGCTCAGTAGAGCATGTCCTAATCGCATCTGCATATCTTCCCACTCTGGATTCAAGCCCTAGGAGGAATTTTCATATTCCTCTTTGTCTCTTCCTCTCTTGAGGTCCACATTTTTAGTCCGTTAGTCTTTAGTCATGGATTAGTCTTGTCAGAAAGTCTTTAATCTTTAGCAGCAGGGAGAAAGAGAAAACCTAAATCTTAGCCTGGGAACAGGGTGACGTTAGAGTCCTGAGGGGGGTGTGGGGGAAGTACCTGAGTACGGAAGAAGGAGAAAACAGCATGACATCATGAGGGAGGAAGAGAGAGAGAGAGAGAAATAATCAAAAAGCCATACCTATGTGTACCAGTTTCCCAAACTATATGTGATCAGTATGTAAATGAAAGTGTGCAGTAAAAATAATAAAAAAAGAAATTCTTACTTAAAAGAAGAAGATCTATCTAACTTTAAGTTTAATGTATAATTTTATTAGCGACAGCACGACCTGAGAAGGTCTATTTCAGTCTCTGGCTCCTGCTTTCTCCCTCTACTTACGAGCTGACACGGGATAAGCAGTTGATCACACGTAGACTGAGATTCTTTGAGACCGTGGGCCAAAGTCAACTTCTCTTTTAAGTTGTCAGTGTCAGATACTGAGAGATGGGAAAGTGACTAAGACAAATGCAGTTGAGACACTGCAACTTACGCTTCAAGGTAGAAGCAAGAAGGTAATTTGATGCACTGGATATTCCGGATGAGGAAACAAACAGGGTAAGGAATGATTCCAATGTTATGGCAGAAACTCATGTATTGTTTGATGAGGTAAAGAAGAAATTTATTACGGAATGCAAAATACAAATGATTTTGGTTTTTCCATGGTAAGTTTGTTTAGATGTCCATCATAATCCATGGAGTCTGAAGCTTAATGGGAAGAAAGTTTGAATGAAATTGATTTTAAAAATTCAGACTATATATGAACAGAGGTAAAGAAGAGGAAGAGGAATAGAGTTTTAAAAAACCCCACCCTCCAAAAAATCAGGAATACAACAGGGAAAATATAAGGCTATTAGGTTTTAATGAGTAATGTGTGTACACATGCAGTTATCAGAGAGAAAAAAGACAGACATAATATGAGCCTAATTGTGTTCCTTGAAAATATATCGGTTGAAATTCTAAATCCACTACACACTGATATGACTGAATTTAGAGATAAAAGTGTAGAACGTAATTAAGTTAAAATGAGGTAGTTATACTGTTGTGGTTTGAATCTGGAGTATCCTCCAAAAACCGCCTGTGTTTGGATGTGGTGAGATAGAACTGCGAAGCTATGTGCTTTTGAGTGGAAGAGCCTGGAGAGAAAGAGTGGAACTCTAAAACTTAAGCCTGAAGGGACAGGTCACTGGGACAAGGCGTGGAAGGGTATGTGGTAGTTCCGCTTCACCCCACATTTGGCTTCCTGTTTCCCGTACCACGAGGCACTGCCTCCAGAAATGTAAGAAAATATGCACCTGTTTGTTAAGGCATTCGGTTGGTGATACTTGTTATGGCAGCCCTGACAAACCAGAACAGGCAGCCTGAGGACTGAGGTCCTTTCTCATACAATGCAAGGGTATAAAGGGGAAACCTTTTCCCAGCAAGATATGTTCACATAGTAGTAGACTTCCCTCGCATCCGGAAGACATAAGTCATATTCTTAAAACCAAATTTACTGACACATGACTAAATTTAATGTTTTTAAATAATAATTTTATTACTGTGAAATTAGAATTTACTATTAACTAAACATGAGAAAGTTTTTCAAAAATACGAGGAGGTTATGAAGTCTTGGGAGAAATGCTTCCTAGCCTTCCTTCTAGAAAAGACAAGAAAGCAGTGTGTTTGGCAGAGACTGCTGTCCTTTTCTCAAGATGCATTCTGCTCTTTTCTCCTCCCACACCAAGTTAAAATTATATATATATATATATATATCATCTTGTGATTGAGTTCAGCCAATGGAACATAGAAAGAAAATGTCCCACGAAGTGTCCTTAAGTGTTCCAAGAGGTGTTCCACTTCAGACAATTTTAACCCTTTCTTCTCTCTTACTGGATATAGACAGGCTTGCTGGAGACTCATTAGGCGCATGGTTCAACGCCAATACTGAGACTGAACGGCTGAACGACAGCAAAGACACACTGTCCTTGATACCATAAAGAGACATAGCAGTCCTGAACTTTCTATCTTATCACCATTACTCATTTCTGCTACAAACAACTGTATTGTATAGTTCTGTAGACAGCATTTTGGTAGCATAAACAAAGAAAGTATAATGAAGGATTTTTTCCTTTTTTCCCCCCAATGCTCATCTGATAAAATAAGGATTTCCGGACTTTGAATTTGAACACCTACCATGGTAAAATTTGTATGTTACTCAATTCCATGAACCTCATCCACACAAAGTTCTATGGAAATGGTACACCTAGAATTGCTAGCCAGAATAAATACGTGTCACATAAAGCCATCTTTTACATCCATTGTGATATAAAAATCACAGAAACTTTTGATTAGAAAAATAATAAATATATCTATAATAATATTTTGTTTTTATTTATTACAGTCATATTGTAGTGCATGTATTATCCAGTCTACATTTTGGAGGGAGGCAAAAATGGACTGCAAATCGTCTTGCAGTAGCTACAAACTTCCTCCTCCAGGCTACCAGAACAAGAAATTAACATACTTCCAGAGTATTTGGGCTATGAGAATCATTAAGTTCACATAAAGTAGGCGATTTAGGGTAGTATTTCCATCATGAGATCTTGGGAATCAGAAAAGCTATGTTTCAGCTTTTTTCCACCACCTAAACTTAATTTGAACTGGTCCTCTTTGATGTTCAAGTGTTTCTCCATTTAAAATGGAGATTCTAATACTTAAGAATATTATATGAAATATGGAAGTATTTAGTACAGAAACTGCTAGACACTAAGTACCATGCTAACTTTATTACTGGGTAATCAACAATATTGTTGGTCATTAAGTAAATGATAATAGCATTTTTTAATTTTATAGATAAGTACACTACAACGACGAAAGTCTGGATTATTTGCTTAGGAACCTGTTCAACTGTTGTGACTAGAAACTAAGCCTACACCCTTGAATCTCATAAGAAAGCTGACCCTGGAGGTAACATACTCTTCCTCACAGCTCCTAAATTTTGCCTTTTAGATATTCACTTTATTTAGCAAGACTTTTTACTGCATAAATACTTAAAAATAAACACAGCACATGAAACAAATGCAGGAATAATGAGCTTTATGCTGCCAACCTAATCTTTGTGAACAAATCAAATTATTTCAGATCCACAATTATTTCCAAGAAATTTCCAAAAATTGAACAGATTTTATATTGGGCATCATTCTCATCACAGACATTGTTTTGTTACCATACCAAAATGCCTTAGTAGGATCATTTTAATGATAAGCAAAATGCTAACCGTAATCTTTTTGAGCCATATATACCATGTACAACAAAAGAAGTATGTTCTCTTTGGAATGAAAGTTTCAGATTTCTTTAGCACTAAATCAAGGTGATGAACTAAATTGGAAACTGCTGATTGGTGACTGGTAGTCATTACCATGACTTTTATGAGTAAAATTTGGACATAAGCAAACTCGGAGACTCAAGTAAGAATATATTAGAAAATGTGGAAAATTAAAATAAGTAGAATTATAACTGTGGTGTATATATAAAGTTTGATAGTCTTGAAAATAATTTAATGCATAGCATAGAATTTCAGCCAGCCAATAGTAAACTGCATATACAATAGCAGTTCTGTAAGATTATTATGCAGCTGAAAAATATCTTCTAGTGATGATGTCATCATGGTAATTCCTCATGTATTTAGTGTGATACTGGTATAAATCTGCTGTGTCGCCAATCCCATTAAAATATATCACATACACGTGCATATGACATATAATAATGTTAATAAATGACTATTTTGACTATTTACCAATTTACATATTCATTACATTGTATGTTACAGTATACATTTTTTTCACTATTTTTAAAGTATAGTTATTTTATACTTCTACTTACTAAAAAATGTGTACTGTAAAACAGTGTCATGCCATATCGGTAGCTGTCTCACGCAGCTTATGTTTAACAAGTCTTGACAATGTCAAGAGACAATCTTAGTGACTGACCTACACATCTGGGGTTGTGGAAGTACACTAGACAATATTTATGCAATGATAAAATTGTCTAACAAAATGATTATCTAGGGTATGTTCCATAGTTAAATGATGTACAGTTGTAGTCAATACATCCAAGGCTTTATTTGTGGATCTGAAACTCATTTTTGCTGGATCTATCCAATATGAACTAGAATCCTCAAAACATCATCTGGAGTTTACATTTTCTCCTAATATCTCTTTAAATTTTTTTTTATAATTTACTTGCCTGTCTATTTAAAAATTGAGTACCTGTAAATTATATTGCCTTTAATATGTCCATAATTAGTTTTTCTTGAGGCACAAAATAATATATTACATTACATTTCTTTCTGCTTAGGTCAATATTATTAACCTCTGTGCCTTTTTCACGGTTCAAATATGAATTTTTCTGCTTTAAGTTTCAGTAGGGTTTCCTTTCCATAAATTATCAATAAAATTTGTCACTACTGATTACTTATAGCTCTAACTCATTATATCAGTAATGTAAAGTCCCCTTTTATCCCAGAAACCTACTTCTGATAGTCTTTTGAGTGTTGTGGTAAATATTAATGAAAAACACAGAATAATTAGATCAGAATCTGGCACTATGAGTTAGCAATGAATTTTAATGTGGTATTATTATTATTATGAAAAAATCCCAGAACAATAGTTTCTATGAGGTTAAAATGGCTTTTTCTTATTTACAATTATATCTTTGTCTAGAGCAGTGTCAATTGTAGATATTCAAAATGATTGATGAATAAATCTTAGATGCATGTTTTGCAAGGATCTTTTAGACTTAAGGGGGAAGGTGCTTAGTTTTTTTATCCTCATATTTAACATCTAATACAATTTCCAGTTTTTTGATATCATTTTTCAAAAAAATTAAGCAGTTTTTATTTTAAAGGCATTTATATTCTGTTGCTTATTCGGAAATTAATTTTTAAGATGCTGTTAATTTTTTAGTTTCTGCTCACACTGGATGATTCACTGGCATGACCAAAGACAATGGTTTTCTCTATTCATTTAAAGTACAATTTTGTATGAACTATATTATGTTCTCCAGCTCTGTCTTCACAGATTAATTAAAGCAATTTATACTAGTTACAGATTGGTAATTTTATGGACACAGCCAGTAAGCACAACAATAATTCACGATTTTTTTTTAGAATCCTGAGGAGATGGCAAGTAAATAAAAGCTTATTGCTTTATGCCCTGTAAAAAAATTTGCAATTCTAAATTTTTCTGTAATTCTTTTCAAAAGTGATGCCAGCAGTAGAGACAAGGGATAGAAAGGTTCGTGGTGTAACCAGACTGGCCTTTCCTACTGCTGGTTTTTTTCTGATTTCATGAAAGATAAAAAAGCACTAGTTCCCAGTTTTGTCAAATGATTATTACTCTTCAAGCTCAATATCAATGATGCAGCCCTGATTCCATCTTGATTCCACCACTTCTGAGTGCGCATGCATGTGTGCCTGCGTGTGTTGGGGCACCTGTCTTTAGCCTGGTGCAGTTTTATTAAATGGGCAGACACGTCTAAACGTCACTGAAGTCACGATAGAGAGCAGTAAGACCAAAATCGTGTTTTTCATTTTAGGTTTACTAAGATTGATGTATAATTTAGCCGCATTTCAGGTGTGGTGCCACATTTCAAACACTGGTATGATTAGGGGAAAATTAGCTATTTGTTATACCAGTGATTTCAACAACTAATCTTTTAAACACTAAATGATTGCCTCAATAAGGAGAATACTGATTAACAGAAGTTAATATTCCCAACATTATACCTCATTAAATACTTGTAGTTCCATCCTAAGATTCAAAAGAAAAGAAAGACAGAATTCCAGCCATTTTACAGATAAAAATCCAGCTTTTTTCAACGGGGCAGTCACTAGTTCTGGGTTTCCCTCAGAAGTTGGTAGAATGTATCTTTCTAATTCAACCAGGATCTGCGGCAGTTCTGAAAACTCCCAGTGAATTCCAGGGGGGAAAAATCACTTCAGTTTACTTCCAGCTTTTGATATCCCCTTTAATAAGAAGCCTGAGCAGCAGCGCCTTAACCGGAAGTGTGCTCTTGCTTTACTGCTCCAGTTAGTTTTACAAACTGCCTGTCCCTCCCACAATCTTCACATCTCCCTTCCCTGCCTTCATCCCAAGACAAGCAAAACAGAAAAAGAAATTTTAAAAAATTACAATGCTGCTGTTCTGCATGAAAACACCATATTTATTTTTTTCCTAATCAGAAGGGAGTAATTTTCTAGCTCTCCACCTGACAAGTTTTCTCCACACTTTCTCCCTCCCACTAAATACCTAGCTGCTTAATGTTTACAGACAATTTGTATGAAATGGTCCCACAGCAGTAATCATTCACAGGATCAAATTCCTCTGCTCTTCGATATAGACTCTTTTTTTCCTGATAATACACTTATATTTTAAAATAAAAATAAAATTATAGAGTCAGCCTACACATACTATAGCTTTTAAAATCAGTTTTTAAAATACATGGTGTTTTCAAACTCTCAAATATCTTATGTCAAAATGCGCATGGCATTGATTAGCCTAAAGTACAGCTACAGCCTTCTGTCAAAGCAGAGTCATAGGGTCAGGAGCCTCTTCTGTCTTCCTCTCCATGCCGTAGGGTGAAGTAACTGATGACAGCGAGAGTGACAGGGAAGTGACAGGCTCATGGTGTAACCAGACTGGCCTTTCCTGCTACTCATTTTCTCTATGACTTTGTGAAAGATACAAAGAGTAATAACTTCTAAATTTGTCAAATGACTATTACTCTACTGACTTAATTTACCAGTTGGTTTTAATCCAAAGTTATAGCCAATAGAAGGATTATCGAGGACTCTGATAAGTCATAGTGTGCACATCCATACATATGGTTAAGCAAGCAATCAATGGGTATTATTTTTTAGGAAGGAAGCATTGTTTGCAGAGAAGGGGATGGGGTCAGAGACTGTCAAACTGTTACCTCTTCCAGCCTCAGCACTAACATCACATGCAATGTCTTTGCTAAGATCTCTCATTAATGTTTTTGGTTCTATATGGTTTCCAGAAAACTACAGGTTAAAGGAAAATCATTTCAATGTGATTATTTTCCAACAATTTAGTTGAAAATGTTAAAGTTTTGAAATAAGTTAATTTACATGTATTTTTTCTAATGTTATCAAAGCAAAGGCTACTTACTTTTCTGATATTAGAGGTACAAGATTTCTTTGGGAAATTATTTTGTATCTAAACCCTACTGGTTTAGCTTTGGTTTCTTTACTAATACCACCCGGCCCCCCTACAATACCTCGCGATTTTATCAAGAGAAGATTAGGTATTCAACATTGTTGTCAAATTACCTTCCGAAAATAGTGGAGAAGGAATTCTGATGTTTAGCATCACCATACTTGCTATTTTGAACGTCTTGAACATAAGTGAGATTTTCCCACATTTAAGCACTCCACAGCTATTATGATTTGGAACTGGAATGTCCCCCAAAAGCCTCATGTATTTGAATACTATGGAATGTGCTCTTATGATGTAAGGCCTGGGAGAGAGGGCAGAACCCTGGGGCTTGACTTGGAGAGAGTGGGTCATTCTGGGTTGGCCCAGAAGGGGCAGATCGCTGGGACATGACCTGGGAGGACATAGGCTAGCTCTGCCCTTCCTTGCTCACTTGGCTTCATGCCTGACATGCCATGGATAGCTTTCTTCCTGCTGGCCTCTGCCATGTGATTCCGCTATTGGAAGTCACCCGTGAATGGACTGAAATCTTCTGAAACTGTGAGATAAAATAATTTTTTTCTCCCTTATATTGTGGATGCTGGGTATTCTATTTCAGAAATGAAAAAGTCATTAGAACAAAAATTGGTGTGAGAAAAGTGGGGTCATTGCTGTGACTTTAGCTGAAAATATGGTTTAGAAGCCTTTGTAAGTGGTTTGTGGGAGGAGTTTGGGAAAGTTTGAAGATGCCAGCTGAAGAAGTCTTAGAATGCTGTGAGCCAAACTTCATGGACACTTCTGGTCAGAATCCCAAAGACCAGAATGCTGATAGAAGTGTGAATTATAAAAGATAAACTCAACAGATTTCAAAGGGAAATGAGGACTTGATTGGCAACTGCTCTAGAAACCATGAGGACCATGTTCCAGCCAAAAGTGTGTCAGCATCATACCTATTTCCAAAGACTTTGCCTGAAGCTGAGATTAAGGGTGGTGGGCTACTTAATCTGGGAGAAGAAATTCCTTGGCAGCCAAATGTTCAGTCTCTCTCATGAGTACAGCTTCTGGGTTTCAGCCAGCTCTATAGTGAATAGGATAGGACAAAAACAGAAACAATTTACAGCTTTGCCAGAAAAACATGTGACTCCAAGGCAAAAGCAGAGGAGCACATGATTGTTAGAGAGATTAGCCTTAAAAAGAAGTCAGTCGCTTGGTATCAGGATGACAAAAAAAAAAAAGATACCTGAGGGTGTCTCAGGAATCAGCAAGTCTCCACCCTTTGTCAATACAAGGGTGGAAGGGCAAAAGTCTTTGCTTTGACCTATTCCCAGTAGGTTGCAAGGACGAAGCAGAAAGTATTAGCCAGAACTTAGCTGCATGAAGTTCTGTCATCCAGGAACTTTGAGGCTGCTGCATCCGTTGTCCAAAGTGACCGGATTACTGCTTGAGCCAGTGGCAGAGCTTGACATCATCCACATGGTGCTAGCTTCACGGGCATGAAGAATGCGAGAGTTGCGGGGTCCTAGAACCTTCCACCTGGATTTCAGGAGAAGGCAGGGAAGGCCAGGCAGTGTGTCCTTAGGAGCGCAGTGCTGTGAACGGGAAGCCAAAGGTGCAGGGGAGACTCCAGAAATTTGGAGATGCCAGGAACATGGGTCCTTGATGAGGAAGGCCACGAACTGTGAGCAGATCCAGCTCAAAAGAGAGGTGTTGGAGGACACAGCCACAGAAATGTCATGGAAACTGGGCTGCCCAGGTGTCGTTGGAGTTCACATTTCACCACCGCGTGCTGGGGGTGCTACACATAGAGATACAGGACTTACTGTGACTGCAAAATTGGTACTCACCCTCACAGCTTTCACACTTGCTTTGATCCGGTTGCATTCTGTTCTCCTGTTTTTTTTCTCTCAAAATGAAAATATTCGCTCTATATTTTTTTTATTTTGGTAAAAAAATTCACATGACATAAAATTTAACTTTTTCTTGTACGTGCATGAATTCCAAATTCATGCTCAGTGAATGAAGTGGGTCAGAAACTGAAGGTGAAATATTGAATGGTTTCTTTGATATGAGAAACCCGTATGACAATTATCTCACGAAACTTAAGGTGGAAAACAATGGGAACTATGGGTATGAGTAGGGGGAGGGCCAAAAGGAGAGAGGGAAAGGTCTTGTTACCTTGCCAAGCTATGTATGTGCACAAAATGCTCAAGATCAATGCAAACTTTGCACAAACAAATTTTGCATTTAAACGTATCAATAAAATGGGTGCAAAAAAAGAGTCAATAAAGTTCAGCAAAAGAGACCAAGCACGAATGACTAACCATAGATTGGTTACCCTCTTATGAACAAAACAGCCCAAATGCAATTGGCAAGGTAGAAAGAGAGGCAAAAGTCAGATAGGAATGGAGTGAACCTCTGAAAAAGTGGTGGCCATAAACACTCACTAATTTCCTCATGTATTTAGAACTGGTTAGTGGGAGGTAGGTCATAGCTAAAAGTGCCAGATGCTTGGGGTTTGACCTGGAAAGATTGCATTGATTTGTTGAGACTGGAGGTTGCCCAAAGCAGAGCTTTCAGGTATGTACTGGTAACTTGTGGACCAGGAAATGAGGGAAGGGCACCCACCTTGGAGCATCCCACGTGACAGCTTGAAGTAATTAAAGGAAAGAAGAGCAAAGTCTTCCTGGGAAAGCTCTAGCCTTGTCTGAGTACGCAGACCTCAGACACCAGCACGTTCCTGCTTTCACTTTGCTTTCTGTCAGCATGCCTCTACCACTGCCTCCACGGTTGCTGACTGCTGCTCCGTGAGTGGACTCTGTGAGACCTTCTGAAACTGAGTTAAATCTTTCCTCATTTAAGTTGGGGAGGTTGGGTATTTTCTCACAGCGATGAATAAGTAACTAGACAAGATGGAACCCTGGGGCTTAACTCAGAATGGGCACCAGACACTGAGCCTCACGATTTGGTGTGATAACAGGATTGTACTCACCCTGATTCATGCTTGCTTTGAAGCTTTACCTAGAAGAAGTAGAACACTGGGACATGACCTACAAGGACACGAGCTGGTTCTGCCCTTCCTGGCTGCCTTGGCTTGCCGTCCACCACAGAATGAACAGCTCTTCTCTTGCTCAGCCTCTGCCATGTGCCTCCAGCATTGCTAACCATCCCTGAAGAGACTGAGCCTTCTGAAACTTTGAGCTAAACTTAGTCTTTCTTTCCTTAATTTGTGGGTGTCAGGTATTGTATTTCAGCAACCAATAATGATTAAAATAATGACCCAGTAAATCAACACATAAAATTTACTCTCACACTATTATTTCAACATATGCATGAAATATTCATCACATGAAACATCTGCATTCCCTGAAGTCGATTTTATAAACTTCATATTTAATTACAGTGAACCTGAGTTGACAGAGAGACCAGTAGAGGATTTGTATGAATATTTTGTCTATTTGTAATACGTGGTATTACATTCCATGGGAAAATAATGTTTGGCATAATATATGGTGCTACCATCTTTCAGATTAATTGTTGTGACCTTGGTCCACAGGCATAAACAAAAATGCATTCCAGCTAATGCTATTTCCTATCATACTTACATTCTGTGCACATTCAGGTGGGGAGACACTAAGAAGCATCTGTGTTTGCCAGCGGGAGCAAGAAACCTTGAACCAAAAACAAATGCATAAATCTAATCTCAGGTACAATGCTAGCTATTTGATGCACGCTGACCATGGACAGGGAGATGTGCAACCACAAATCTCTACTTCAACTAAACTACAGCAACCAGAAAATAACATTAATGATAAATTGCCATGATCTTGTGACTGTAAAGTGAATCTTCTGAATTGACTTGAAAACCATTGTAATGATTACCTCTATTAGATACTTGAAATGGAAAACATTTTTTAATATATTTTACAATTAGCTGCAAGCTTACCAGTGTTTTTAAAAAACTGCCAAATAATTGTGTATTGGAGAACTCTGAATCTTACTTCATTCATCAAGTTATTCCATATTAGAGAATACACAAAAAAGTTATAGAATATCATAATTCATAAATATTGAACATAAATTTAGGGTCCTAAAATAACTTTGAAATTCATGAACATTTGGTTGACAAATTTTTACCTGACATGCTATATGTGAGAATTAAATATACATCTGATTTTAAAATTATGCATGTATGACAATTTAAAATATGTGACTAAATAATAGTAATTGGAAAGGAAATGAAGTTATTCTAGCTTCAAAAAAAAGATGGGTGAAAGGAATGGTGGTGGAATGATTGGCAAGATCATTCTTCTTCCAGCAAAGAAAATTTTCATTGAATTTTGACAATGTCGACAGTTCATTTACAATGAGGGGAGTTTTGATTTTCTTTTTGCTTTATGCATGAAGAGGTGAGAGGGTAGAAAAAATGAGAGCAGATGGGGGAAAGAATAAGAGAAAGAGAGAGAGAATATGGATGGTTTGTGTCTAAAATAAAAAGTAGAGCAACCCACAGTAGCCTGGATTTCTCCTTGCAAGGTCTATTTTGAAGCAGAAAGCAAATCCAAAATCATCAATAAAAACTACATAGCTAGCTTAAAACTTTGATTTTGCCCTAAAATCTAATGTACCAACAGCACTGAGAAAGATTCTCATTGTGAAGAATGAAAAGTACAAGGAAAAATCAAGTGGAATTTTGTGTGGTCATAAAATTAAACGGCTGAGAAAATAAAATGTATTTTCATGGTTGAGAATAAAAGCCAATATCTAGCTAAGCAATTATTGGTAGCATTTGTTTCAGTGACTTAATATGCAGTCACTGTACTTGAATGTCATTCTTTAAAGTACAGTTTACACTGGGTCCTTTTGTCCACCACTGTAAGAGAATATAGAAATTCTCTACTGTTTCATTGGCTATGCTGATTCATGAGTATAACTAAAATATTTCAAGTCATTTTTTTAGTTCTACTGGATAATCTATGTACCTACAAAAAATATATCATATTTTTCTTCTTATGTCGGCTTCTAAAAAAGCAGAATTTGGGGGGGTGTGGAGAGTAATCAATTTGTATTGAGCCATTTTCAATTTCTAAACAGGCAAAACCTACTAATTAGGATACTTTAAGTTACATGCAAATTGAACCTACCTGAAATGGCTTCATTAAAATAAAATGCATTGAATTACATGATTGAGAATCTCAAAAGTGGAATTCAGGCATGAATACATAGATAAGCTCCATGCGGGAGGATTGCGGTGAGGCCAAGGCCAGCCTGGGATACATAATGATTGCAGAACCAGCCTGGGCTATAGAGTGAGACCCTGTCTCAAAAAATTAATATAAAAAGCTTTATGTTGGCTCATTTGATCTTATATTCTTACTGCTTTTAATTCAAAGAAGGTTTACTTCCCTTAATATATATGCATTTAAATGTTTTTAAAGGAACTAAATTGCTATAGACAAATACCTCTGCTACTGAAAATTTAAAAAATTAAGACTATTTCTGCTGTTAGAAGCACATGAGACAATGATGAATGAACATGCTAAACCAGGTGGTAAAAAGAAGACACAATTTTCCATTAGAAAAAGAATATCTAAGGGGCAAAAAACAGATTCTCACCTTTTCAAATGAGCAGACAGTTCTATGTGGCACATTAGTTATTTCTCTTTCTAACTTAACTCCAGAATCTCTGAGTTTCATGCGACTGAGCATCCATGATAGCAAAACAATGCAAAGCATCATAATAAAAATTACAAACAGCAGATAAGAAAGAAAATATTTCTTAGAATGGCTTTATCATCTATAAAATTGTTGTTGAGGAAAACATGGAAATGCATTTTGTTAAAAAGTTCTTTTAAAATAAAATGGAAATGCCTTCTTAAATATTTCATATCAGGTTTTACAAACCCAGTCAAAGATCTGACACAAATGTATAATATTCTCATTTATTACCAAGAATTTACTTATTTTCTTTATTTATAAACTTAATTAGTTCCCTTCCCTTGGGTTCCAGTTGGCAAATTAATATACTAAGATGCTGAATTGTACTCAGGTGATGCGAAAGAATCTAGGCACCTTTCAATTTGCTTGAAACTCAATTTGCTCAAAGGTGAACTAATTAAGTAAGCTTCAAAATACTCCTAAGAGACCGCTCACATTGCCACTAAACAGAAAACTATAATATAATATTTTTGTTAAACAGCATCTATGAGCCTGTTTCTCTACACAAAATTTCATGCAGTAGAAAAATCTGTGCAAGAATACCCAATACCAATGGACATCTGGGTAAAAATTCACACACCATACCAAACATATACTTCATTTAACAATATATTGTGCCTTACTTTCTTTTTAGTCTTTGAATTATAGATATTTTTAAGTAACCATTGGTCAATAAACTGGGAAGTTCCTTGAGTGCACTATCTGTCACTAGGTATGACTTTTTTTTCCTCCCCTGTTCAGGCTTGAGAGGGTAGTGCCAGAAATAAAAGTATTGAAAGGTAAACATGTTTGGACTATAAGCCGTTCCATACCATTGAAGAAAATATGGAAGCAAAAATATTAACTAAACAGAGAGAAGTCCTGCTGAGCTATTCTGAACAACTTTTACCAAAATATAATTATAATGGCTGTAAATATATTTGCTTTAATGGCTAGTACTACACCTGCAATTATAAGTACTTCATTTACCTGATGCACTTTTGTACAAATAAAGCAATAAAGAGCCTTGAAATACGGGAGAGTGTTTCTCATTGGTTCTCACTGAGTTCCAGCCATGATGGCCCTCTCCGTGTTAGGGAAGCCATTAGCCTCGTGCCACTCTAGAGCAAATCCACACTTCCAGTGCCCCTCCTTTTTCAGATACATCTCATCATTCTTTCTGTTTTTTTTTCTCTCTCTCTCTTATTTTCTGGTCAGTAGAGTGTTTTTACCACTTTTCAAACACAAAGCATCAAAGGAGGACAAAAACAACCAAAAATCTTGCTTTATCAAAAGCCTTTCTATATAAGGATGTTAGTTCAGAAGAGATACCCTAAAGACCAACACTCAATAGTCATCAGCCTGAGCCTGAATGAAGAGGTCATGCCAGTAAGCACATTCAAAACTGCAAACCAAAGCCCTGCAGCAAATTAAGTTAGTACAGAAGTGGGGAAGGCCTGTGTAGCATAATACCTCAAGTCTACAGTCCCTTCACTGAAACTCAAGTACATCAGAATTCAGACTATTTCTGACATTTAATAAACAGCATTATTGTCCACACCATGCATTATATAAACTCGCAGGAGATCGTGGGCAATTTCTGTCACCAAAGAGCTCAACAAATTATGGTGAAACCTAGATGAACAAATAAAGACTTTGAGGATATATGCACCCATCTACTTATCCACCCATTATATTTTTCACAAAACAGGACAAACCTTTGCTTTCAGAACTTTTTTGAATAAATGAAGACAGTTGACCCTAATTAGCTTAGCAGGATTGTCTTCTTTCTGTGCAGAAACTTTTCCTCTAGCAGCCTAATTATTATAATATTTAAGACTACTAAATCTTAAAGAATATGCTATGAAAACAAAGAAATCTACTTACCAGATAATTTGGTATTTCTCCAGATAAACAAGACGAAGACCCCATTTGTTTGTATTTATCATCACTTAAAATATTATCTTTTTGTGAATATGTCATGGAGATGCACATTGAAAACTTTTTATGCTTAGGTTGGTATATGAAGAAACTTCTAATTTTCTTCTCAATTCTTATTAAAGAATTTTAGTGAAGTCTTTTGCGGTGTACATAATAGTGAAGAAATCTCTTTTCATTCAAAACATTTTTTCTAAGAATTCCGTATTTGTCATGTGTCTTAGTTACTTCTTGTTGCTGTAACTCAATACCTGACATCCACAAATTTAGAGGAGAAAAGGATTATTTTAGCTCACAGCTTCAGAAGGTCGCAGTCCATTCAGGGATGACCTGCAATAATGGAAGTACACAGCAGAGGCAGAAGTGGAGGCAGATCCTCACAAAATCATAAAGAGGAAGCCAAGATCTATCAAGTCCAGTCTCTCCCCGGAGGAAAAAGCTGTAACAATCTTTCTTCTTTCTTCCTTTTATACTCTTGAGTTCCCTGTTGGGCCTCCCTCATTAGGTGGGTGTCCTTCCCTCATTTGCTGGCCCACATATCACTCATTTTCTAATCCAGACTGGTTCCTAATTGCCTAATCTAGACGTGGTTCCTAAACCCTAATTCAGGTGTGGTTCCTAATTGCCTCAGGTTGACATAATCTCTCCAGTGTTCACATCATGTACATCTAATAAGAACAGGCTCAACATATGTAGGCTACAGTTGCTTCACATGTAAATGAAAGTACTGAATTAAACACTATCCAAGATCCTTCTTGACTGTACTAGTATATGAATCTGTGAGCTATGGGTGAGAAGCTCAGCTATTTGCCAGGCTACTTGTCATTATGAGATTGTGTGCTGTGCCTTGAAGATGGGGTAGGGAAGAGGATAGTGGTGTTAACTGTCTAAACCAACAACGAAGAGCCCTATTCTGCCATTTTTGAGAGTCATTTTAAGTGAATTCAAATTATTCCAGAATGAAACGTACTAACTTCCTTAATTTACAAAGGCTGAAGTGATTGCCTTCGAGAAAAAGGGGAGAGAACAGGGGAAGAGAAAGAACTATCTTTGAAAAAATAATTGAATAATTGATGTAGTTCCTTTTCTAACTCACTTTCTGAACAACTTGGACTTTGGACCCTTTAAGTAATTAGTAGACTGCATTTGAGTCAGAGGATTGGTATTTGAGATCTGGACCCATCATTGTTTTCCAGCTCTATAACCTTGAACAAGTCATTTAATTTCTCTATTTTAACTTCTTTACTTTAATTCTCTAAGTATAAAATGGAAACAATTACCATTATTGATTTTCTACTCACGGCATATATACAAAGATTTTCACATATTTTATTTTCCCATGTAGAAATACTCCTTCCCACACTGACCTCCACAGAGGAGAGAGTTAGAAACTCTCACTTAAGCAAGAACTCTCAGAAAGATGTGTTTCCTTCTAGAATCTGCTTTCCTTGAGAGATTGGCCACCTCACTGATCTCACCCAGTGGTCTAGAGTTTCTTCTTGTCTCTTTAAGAATATTACACACACACACACACACACACACACACACACACACACACACAAACACACACATACACACACAAATAAATTTGGTTTGGATCCTCTTCTGATATAGATGCCTTGTGACTCCTCACTGGGGCCCCTTTGGGTAATCGCCATTGTTGTTGAGGTTTGAATTCAATATCTCACCTCCTTTAGGAGGTTTGTCACAATTTGGAACATTTTTTCATTGTTCAATAGAAAAGAAGAGACCCATAAACATAAGTGTAGTTCATCCTCTTGACTTCAGAGTGAAACTTTTTTAAATTTAAAAACATCTAGAGAAGATTATGCTGTTATCTACCCCAGAGTTACTTTGTAATGCTCAACATCTACTACCAGAAAATGTTCTCAAAATGTACTTATCTGATCAGTCCAAATATTCTTTATGATTGATTGTTTTCTGCTCTTCTGTGGTTTAAATTTCACATGTACCTCCCAAGTCTCATGTGATAAGTGTTTAAATTTCAAGTCTACTGTCAAGTGTCACCTGCTGGGAGGTGAGGTATAGTTAAAGGCATGGGCCACTGGGGCATGACCTAAAAGGGTATGCTCGCGTCCTTAGCTCCTCCCTCCTCTCTGCTACATGGGTGTGATAGGATAAACATACTCTCTTCCCACCAGACTACCACTGCCAGTCAATCATGCATCATCTGAGACTCTGAAACTGTGAGCTAAAATAAACCTCTCCTCCCTTAGCTCCCGGTTGTTAGGTACTGTGTCCCAGAGATGTGAAAATACCTAAGACAGACAAACTCAAAGTATGAGGAACTATTAGGAAAGTAGTTTAAAGCATGAAAGAAAAACTTCCAGAATTATGCAAATAAGACAAAATAAAGATAAGCTAATTTTGAAAATATATTGTTTAATTTGCGTTACTGGAAACCTAACAATATGGCTCCAAAGAGAAAATTTGGAAGAGGCCGTGTGAAATGAAATAAAAGGGGTTAATATTTTAAGTCTGACATTTCTTATACATCTCAGCAAATATGTGTCTAACCAGAAGCCTAATTTCTCACAATGCATTATAATACTAATTCCCACTTATTACAAAACAGCTTTTTTGCGTGTATGACATTGCCTTTTGGACCTCATACATGACTTTAATTAAGATCTAACTTATTCATGACTATAATTCAGATCTAACAACCAGTCTAGTCAGATAGGGGTAATTAGTCCCAGAGGGTATTGTAAGAGAGCTCATTTTTCTTTTCATCTTTATATTTTGGCAAACAAGTTGGGGTACTGGCTCATCTGAGAGTTCTGTAATTCAGAGAGCTAAAAACTGTGGGAGTGAATAAGCTAAGTAAATTATTTTAAAGAGGTTCTTCTAAAGGGCTCGTGTGCTGGTTGATTTGGTTCGTGCATTTTACGATAGTCCAGGACAGAAACTGTAAGGATGATTAACCAACATCAAGCTCGTAAACTTTTAACAGCCTGTTACCAAGTTTATTAGAAAATTTAAAGGCAAAAATATTAACTCTTGAACATCACTTGCCCACTCAAACTTCAGTGACTTTGAAACCATTCAGCCTACTCATATGTCGGTTATATTTTTGTTATTAGAAATTTTATGACACATTTACTTTTCCAGTGAACCAGAAAGATTAAACATCTTATTCTGGTCAATGTGGAATAAAGCAGCATAGCTATTTCTGCAGAATGTTGCTGTTTATCGTGTCCCTTTTCGTACTGCGCCTGTCCGACGCCACCAGGCAGTCAAGCTTATTTTTACTATTCACTGTTCTTCCAACAACCTTCAAATTACAAAGGCCCCTCTTCCGCTTCAATCATTCCTTACTACCCTATTCCGTAATACATTGTCACAGTAATTCTAAATGTTATAAACAAAGAATTAAGAACCTCAAGGGCTTTTAGAATGTAGCGTGTTAAATTCCCACCCTAACACCTAGCTTAGCACGTCCTGTTTAATTTAGTTTGGTAGAATGTGAAGAGCAAGGCCACTTAACTGAGAATAATTTTAAGGTCCATAATTACCCAACGCATGTTGTCTGAACAAAATAGTTCAAATTCTTCCAGATTCTCAATCATCTCCAAGAAAAAATATGTTGAGTGGAGTTATGTGCCAAATTAATTAATTGTATAGCCTTACAGGAGTTGACTGATGTTGATGGCAACAACCAACACATGTTGGACAGTACCTTCTCATCCAAGAGATGGTTGTTCAAGCACGGCAAGACTAGAAAACTCGGCTACAAGTCAACAAACCACAGCTACTATCCTAATGATATCTGATCCCATTCCTTCCTACCGCACTATAATACGGCCTTAATTAGACCTCTTAATAAGAGTGACATTTTTGTAATCTTAAAGCTTGGATTCTAGTTCAATTATCTTTTTTCCCCACTATTTTTATTGATATCTATATGTAATACATGGTGTTTACAATGAATTTGGGCATTTCGTGCACATATGTGTCATATCAACTTTACAATCCCTTCCCATTTTTGACCCTCCCACCCCGTCTTTATCCCTTCCCCCAACTCCAGCTATCACTTCATGTGGTTGTATAGAATGTCTGTGTTCTGGTTTTTTTTTAAGTCAGAGAAACTATACAGCACTTACCATATTAATCTTCTTCACCTAAATCGTTTCACTTAAGTCCCCACTCTCAGCTTCCTATTCCTCGAGTGGATCACAGTAGTCAAATCTTGATGCTTCGTCTCTTAGATGCATACCCTTAGAAATATTTTTTTTAGTTCTGAGTGTTCTGCCATTCAAAATAAAAAGCTAATAGTGCTTCCAACCTCATGATATTGTAGCAAAGAATAAATGATATCATGTTATCTCAGGAAGCAGAGTAGCTTGGACAGAGAGGTTTTCTCTGTTCTTTCTTTCTTTCTTCCTCTTTTCCTTCTGCTCATTTCACATCCTGCCATCTGATGGGTATAATTGGGGGATATTTCTCCTTTAAATTACTGGTCATTAATGTGGATTACAGAGGCTCACTCTGAAAAGAGAAATTGAAGGGTCTGTCTCTTTCTCCGTCCTTTTTCAATTCTTCTTTCCACACCTCACCACAAAAATAATACTAGGTAACTATATTGAAGGTGAGAAATGATGTCAAGAATTACTTAAATAAATCAGCAAGTAGGTGTGACAATGAGGCAGGGAAGGACTGGGAAGAGACGAGTGATGCCAAAATGATCGTCCAAGATCAAGAAGAGAAATTTCCTTTGTGCCAGTCATTGTGCCAGACCTGCTTTAGCCCGTGGTCCCCAGAAATAAGATTAATTATGCTTAGTAATTTTAGCTTTTATTCTAACCAAATCAAACGAATGCTATTTCACAACTTGTGAAGTTAAACACATCATATACATAAACCTCAATTTTTGGCCTTTTCAATGCTTTATATCTGAGTCCAATTCTAAGTACAAGACTGGTTTTTAAACGCACATGTGACTGATAATTTTTCAACAAGTTTAAGAAGGATGTATCATTTAACCCACGTCTCTTAGTGTAGAAGTTATCGTATTTTATAAGTAAGACAAATTCTTTCTATCTAAGTAAGACTATAACTGACAATTCATTACATATCTAATTGTAGTACCATGATGACTGGATTGTTCTGATGAAACACTTCTTTCTATTGAAAACTGACCTATTAACTGTGCCTAACTCTTGTCCTGTAGTTACTGAGAAAGTAGAAAAGGCACGGAGCCTGATCAAAACAAAGATTCTCATTTGTCACCCAGGCTCCTGCCTCAGCCTCCCACCGTGCCAGCAACCAGCTAACTCTAATGATAATTATTAAAGTACCCTTGTCTCAACACAAAGTACTTAAAAGGGCCTGAGCATGTAGCTCAATGTGAACGACCTGCGTTCAATTCCCAATCTGTACCACAAATATATACATGTGATTATGTATATATGTATGTATATGTGATTAAAATACAGAGACATATAAGTAAGTATAAACAAAAAACATAGTTTCTCATTTGTACTTAATGGCCAAGGAAACATGTCCTATTGTGACACGCCTAAAATTTTAGCCTGGGCAGGAAGAGTCAGTTTTAATACATGGGACAAACCGCACTACCCAGATATAGGTTCTGTTTCCAGCCACGTCCCACGATTTTCCTACCTCACCCATGCTCACACTCTCTGCCGGTCTGTGAGTCTGTGACTCTATAAGTCTTTCATAGATTTCAGGCCTTTCTTGGCCTTTTCTACACTCAAGACTTCAAGAATTCTATTTTCTCTGCCTGAAATATCTTCACTGCTTTATTCACTGGTCCAAAGATCAACTGCGAAGTCTTTTTGAGTTTTTCCTTTATAGCTTTGTCAAGGTACGACGAGAACAAAATAATTGGAAAATATCTGTTTGGATGTCCTGGGTCAGAAGCTGGAGGAAGATACTGGTCAGACCTACAGCAGGAACTGATGTAGCATAAAAATCAGTGTTGACCGTGCTTGAGAAGTCTAGGTACGGGGCGCCAAAAAATTAATTAATTAATTAATTAATAATAAAAAACCTCATCATTGTCTTCCATATACAAAGAGTATATGCATTTTTTTCAAATGTACTCAGATGTTAAGAAAAATTATCTCATTATAGAATTCCCCTGAAAATAATTTATCCCTTCCCTCTTAACACTGAACTCAAATTTCTGGCCTTTTCAATGCTTTATATCTGGGTCCAATTCTAAGTACCAGACTGGCTTTTAAACTCACATGTAACTGATCATTTTGTCATCAAGTTCAAGGCCACTAATTTATTAGATCAACAATATGAAAACCAAAAATCTTCAGTGACTTGCCCAAAGCCACAGAAAAAAATTGAGTACTGAAATCAGGACCATATTGTGACCTCACTGACCTTCATGTTAATATACTGACCCAGACAGAATTTTGAAAAATGGGTTTGGTAAAAACAGCCTCTTGGGATGCTAATAGGCAAAGCTCAATTCATTAATTCTGTGATCAACTACACTTGGGAAATTCTAAATTGAACAGAGTTAAGTAGATTTATTTACTGAGAAGTGTTCTATATGATAATGTATATTGATTAAATGAGCCAACAATGTGTCTGTCCTGTTATTCCTTCTTTCTCAAGGCCTGTGTAATCAAGTTTCATTGTTTGAAGACAGTAGTTAGCAGTGGAGAATGCAGTTAAGTGTTTTACAAGCACAGGAGAGTTTATCAATTAAAGCAAAATGCTTAAGTTCAAAAATGCCAGACTTTACTAGAAAGTGTGACTTTTGCCAAGTGATTTCTTCTCTATGCTTCATTTTATATATCTGGAAAACAAAAACAATATTAGCACCTGCCTCCAAGAATCTCTGTGAGGAGTCCATGTGTGTAGATGTGAAGCCCATAGGACGCTGTCTGCCGCACAGGAAGTGCTCAGTAGTGGTTAGATGTTATTAGAAGAGAGAGAAAATAGGATTCACATTGTAATCCAAGGAGCAAATATATTAACAAGTTCCAATGAATATTTTATCTTCTCCCCAAACACATTCAATTCTCAGTCCACCAAACATGGCCTCTTTCACACTTCTCTAATTTACAGTGCTCACATCCAGCCTCTCCTCTTTTTAATATAGAATTTTTTTTTGCTCTCCTTGAAACCTGGGGACCAGCCCAGATACCCTACTGATGGGATCATTTCTTTATTTTCTCCTTTTAATTTCTTTATTTCTTTAATTTCTCCTTTAATTTCTTTATTTTATCCTATCTCTACACAATAAAAATCATCAGTCAATGATTTAACAAAGAGTTTTCTCTAGGTATCCAAGAAAAGTCTTTTCTCTTTCAGCACTCTCAAAGAACACGGCAGTACGCATTCTCCAAACACACCGAGAAGTGTTCTGTATAATAATATATATTGATTAAAATTTAAAACTTAAAATTTATAGTTACCCATTTATCTTTCTGGGGCTTGTTAGCTTTTAAGACAGTTAGTATACAGAGTAATGTAGTTTAGACTGTCATAACAAAGTATGTACGTTTAAATAAACTGCGAATTGACTTCTTCTATGCAAGCCGATGTAGGCATTCCAAGACAACCACCACACCTCAGCTGTGCTGGGAAGCCGGGCTCCTTCTAAGTCACGGCTCTCTTTCCCTTTAGAATTTAGTTTCTGTTTCTCTGTCTAGAAAACCTGTTCCACATCCTGTGAAAGAGGAGAAGGGCATGCATGCTTTCCATAAGGACATGAATCAGTAGGTAGATGTGTCATGCGCTCAATGCCATGTTTACTTGAAGAAATCAGGACATATTTATGTACATGATTACGGACCACTACCTTAGCGGGGAAAGAAAAGGGCTCCGAGGGACAGATAGACTCCGCCACAGATGGAAAAAAACAGAATTATAGTTTTATGATTGACAGCGTCAATGGACTAGGCCTCCACAAAGAAAATATCCAATCTCTCCCTTTCCACTCTAAACTTTTCAGCCCAAATAGACATTCAGTTAAAATTTTCTAAGCGGTCTCTAAGCTAAAATGGACATATTACCTAGAGAACTGAAATGGGGATTTTAAAAGGAGGAAAAGAAGCACAGACGGAAAAGGAGAGGTACATTTTCAAGGTCTTCTGAGCACTTAAATTTAAGCAATTTTGAATGTTATTAATATTTCATACCACTCAATTTTTTTTTTAATTTTCGTTTCCTGGTCTAAGAATACATTCTCCTTTCACTGAAAGTGTCCATTTGATTAAAACATTTGAACTATTGTGAATGACATAATGAAATTAGTTTCTACCTTTTATTTCTACCATTTGTAACCTATGTATTTTTGTTACTGGTGGTGAGAGTTAATATCACGGGGATTAACTGCTCGGTATTTCTTCTAAAGTCCTAGTGATGTATATACTGCTCTTATCCTCATAGATTAAAAATAAATGGGGCTTACATCAGGTACAGCCAAGTTGTTACTCAGATTAGTATCTGAGGGAAGAATTCCTGAAAACCCTGGGCAATATGTCATCGAGCCAAAAATTCTTCATAAAAAAGCCAGTGTCGATGATAAACCACGCAGTGTGAACAACCACTGTTAAGAGACGATGTAAAATAGCAGAAAACAAAACAAAGACAAACCATTCTTTTTAAAGTAAATCTTTTAGCTCAGTGTTTTAAATTCCTTGATTTCAACAGTTTCTCAGAAAGGAGCACCATGACTAAACTATTTCTTCTACTAGGTAGAAATAAAGGAAGAAAATATAAATGATAATATGTGTAAGTCAGCTAATTATTTTTCAGGTAACAGAGATAGATGGAGAAAAATTCCGAGCGCATTTTTATTTTTAATGTGTGCTTCACACGTCCCTATTAGCCCTGGGTGACTGAGACAGGGTGACTGAGACTGAACGCAGCATAACCCAAAGAGCTCACACAGGGAGCTCGCCTAGCTCTTGTGTGTCCTGATGTCGAGGAAGATGCCAGCAAAATGCCTTTTATCAAAAGATAAGGGTTCAGCCCAGGCTGACAGTGTCTTTTGCTGTGGATGTATTTCTGTGCTGATTTACTAGGTGGCGATATAATCTTAAAAATAACCATTCACATACTAGCTAGGCTCGGCTCCACTTTTCCCCCCACCTGATGCAGTTTTTGTGTCCAGCTTTTTTTTTTTTTTTCTTACTTTCATTTTGGCTGTTTATCTCTGAATTTTATGTCCTCTCCTCCACTCTAATAAGAAAAAATTATTAAACTACACCAGCCAGCTTGAGGAAGAGACGTGTGAAATCCCTCTGTTGCATGACTTGACAGAGGACTACAGGTTCTTTGCGTTTTTGCTGTCACCAGCCCGTGACTCTAACATGCTTATTTATTCCTTGTGTATCTAGTATTTCTTTTATTGCTGAAGTACTAAGTAACCTCACATATAATTACACATCGGTATTTCAAGAAGTAATCCTTGTGACTAACAAAAAGTAATCCGCTATTAAACATTTTTGTAAATACACACTCTACTTACCCAATCTCTGCCCAGCTGCAGCGTGTACTGCAGTTCTGAAAGGAAATATGAGATGAGTGAAAGTGTTTTGTAAGTGATTGCATGGCATGCAGATGAGAATTATTACCATTTTCTAATACCCAGTCCTACTTCCCAGGTCCAAAGCAGGAAATAGCTCTCCGGGAAATTAGATATATTAGGAAACTTTCCTTCTTGCTTTTTTCGGTTACCTCAGAAAATGTCCCACTGGCCTCGACACGATGACTTAGGAAGTTCTACCAGTGCAGGAACTCATATAACATATATAACATACTCATTCATTATATAACACATCCCTGAAAAATACGACATAGCTGGCATGCACTGGACATTGTGACTAGGGAAGGCAAGTCACTGGTTCTAACTCCAACTAGTGTTTATGTTGGTTAAGTACAAATAAGTACAATTCGTAAAAAACAGTTCTGACATTGTGTATCTGTGAACAGGATTCAGAGAAAAGGAAGTAAAGAGAGCTAGTGTAAATACAATAAAATGGTGACAGATGATGCCTTGAGTATAGCCTGAAAGAATGGAGAGGGGACAGAGGTGTGAGAATGGGGTGTAGGGGATAACGGGCACAGAGAGATATACGGATCTTGCAGTTGGGATCCACAGTGTTCGTTTGAGCCAGGATGAAGGAGAGGGGGAGGTAATTTGTGATACAGGTGAGTGCTTCTTAGCAGTGGGAAGCAGAAGAGTGGTAGAACAGAGCTTGGGCTGTGGAAGGCTGTGAGAATCAGGCAGAAAAGGACATTCGATTTAACAGCAAACAGATAGCTGCATCCCTAGAGGCACCAGAGCAGCACCGTGACAGAGTCGTTTTAGGAAGATGGGCCAGGCAACGAAATGGAGAGATTAGGCGGGAAGCACACGGCCTGGGAAACAAGATAGACAAGCAAGGCGATCACACAGGCATGAGAGGAACGGGTGGGCTGCCAGGGTGGTGGCGAGGTTATTTTCACAGCTGTGAAAGCCAGGGCGATAGCAACAGGGACGAAGGCCAAGCACCGAAGACAGGCACATATAGTCCAAGGAGAGGAGGAAAGGCCGTCTTGGACCGAGATGACCATGAAAGATAGAAATAGAGATAGAAAGATAAAAATGTGATTTTGGTAATATTATATTTGAGGTGACTCCAGGACACTCAGTAGAACTCCCAATGTGAAAAGTGATTATGTGGCTGAGGGACCATGAAGAAATATATGAGCCACCTACACAGAAGCAGTTGCTGAAAAAGGAAAATAAAAATGAAATAATTCAGACAGTCTTTTCAAAATAGCCTTAACTCATATCTTAAACACTATGAAACACTGATATGGAAAGACACAGATTTGAGTGTGATTGCACTAGAAAGGCAGACGCTCCAAAGTATAACACAGTAAGACCAATATATCAAATTGACTACGATTTAATAATGACACAAATGAGTTTCCTGCAGAAGGCTTTGTACTAGGCCAGGAAAAGATGTTTTCATAACTTGCTCCAACATCAGAATAGAGAACACCAAGGGCTGTGGAAGCATAATCCTTCCTTCCTGTGCAAAGAAGGGCAGTATGAACAACGGAAAGATTCACATTCTACTAAAAAAAAAAAAGTGTGAATATTCAAAATGCCTAAAGCTGGGTGTGATGAGAGATGGGAGTGCAAGAAAGTCAAGGAGAAATCATGAGAGATCTGTCGTGAATGTAAGTTCAACTCCAGGAGGGAGTCAGGGAAGGACCGATGAGAGCAGGCCAAGGCCTGAGCGTGAGACCCACGTGTCATGTGGGGAAGACATAAAGAGAAAACCAGTAGTAGCTGGAAAGACAAGTAAAGGGGTGAAATAGCAGCCCTGGGTGGAATGATTAACCACCCTGAGAGAGAATTCGAGGGAATATATGAAAGCATGAAGGTTTTATTTTTTAAAGAAAAAAACCATGAAATTTTAGTGCCTAAACTCATTTTCTATAATATTGTTTGTTAGGCACTCTGGAGGCTGAGGCAGGAGGGTAACAAGTTTGAAGCTAGCCTGGGATACTTGTGAGACCTTATATAAATAAGTGTGTGTGTGTGTGTGTGTGTGTGTGTGTGTGTGTGTGTGTGTGTAATTTGTTAAAGAAAAATGCAAATACCCTGTGGTAGTTATAAAGCAGACCTAGTTAGTCTTATATCTATCTCACTGGTCTTCGAAGAAATCCCTTGTCCCTGATGGAGCATGCCACTTGACACTCATGACCTTGTGTAACATCCACCCATATAGAACTGGCTGCCTTGTGACTTCCATTAACAAAAGTGCGCAGCCGGAATGAGTGATATTGTGACCATTTTGGATCTAGATTTTTAGGAAGACTGTCACTTTCTACCTCCCATTGTGTGGTTTGGCAAGGTGGAGGCTGACACATGAGAAGCCAACTCCCCTGGTCCAGCTACCAGACGGAGAGGTCCTACATGGAAGAGAAACCCCAAGACTCTCTGGAGAAGGAGGCCACCCGAAAGCCAGAATCACAGGTCGTTAAAGTTCTCTCATACCCTATTAACATTCAATTAAATTACAATACAATATAGTAAATACACGTCTTCATTTTTTTCTGTGAGGAAAACTAAACACAAAAAATTGCTATATTTATAATTGCCTTATGGGCCACCCCAGGGCGTCATTCTATTTATTACAGTTGCATACAAAAAGATCACTAGAAAACCACTGAGGGTTATAGGTGGGATGCCTCGATGCTACGTCGATCCAGAAGGCCAAAATCCAAAGAGAATTCTGTCCCGGGAGTAAATGTTTTCATGGAAATTTCTGCACATCAACAAAGCTCTATTTGCAGACAATACCAGTAGTATGCATATTTATTTGAAACAAAATGCGGGTGCAATTTTAGCTGGAAACATCTCTGCCACTTAAGAACATAGGAGCTGAGCATTTGTTTTGGAAATGTTTTCTTTCTTGTGACACCTGTCACCTTGTGACCCATTCTTCTCCAGGCCTCTCCTTGCTTTAAGTGACATTAACAGACACGTTAGTGGATCTCATTCATATTTTTCTTAAGTGAACAACAAAATGGGGGCAAGGAACACGGTAGAAGTTTGGTAAAATTAAACACCTGTACCTTGAGGAGAATTAAGCAAATTTGATATAGTAATATTTTAAGTGAAATGCTAATGAACAAACAACTCCATAAATCTCACCGTCTTGTAAGTCAGTCATTTAACAAAACTCAAAGATAACTCTGTGGTTAAATACAGAGGACCAAACTTCCAAGGGCAGATTTCCTTTTGTGGTTGCCTAATTTGGGACTGCCACCAAAGGACCCTTGCTAAATAAATAAATAAATAAAATTATTGTTGAATTATGGATGCACTGCAGGCCCACTCCGTGAAAATCTGTGTGGATTGGCAGGACCACGATGAGGCGGTGTCTGTGAGGACAGAGAGCGTGCTGTGGGGAATCTGGCTGCAGAGAACTCAGTGACTTGAGCACCAGCATTGAGATTTGTGACGTCAGGAGGCTGAAATTCGAAGCTCCCTGACAGCAAGCTCTTTAAAAATGACCTTGTCTGCCTCGGAGGGTAACCCAGGAACTGACTGCTCCCCTGGCCTCTGCAACTGTCAACCATGAGAAGCAATGTCAGTCTCAGTCATTTCCCACCAGGGAGAGCTACACTCATAGCCACACCACATATCAAAAAATTTACCTTCTCACACCAGTGCGATGCTTAGGGCTTCCTTCACTAACATCACAAGCATTTATGTGAACATATTGGTTATTATTATTATTGTTATTATTTTAAAATCTATCGTTGACACCATTCAGTTAGAGACAAAGCCTCAGCAAAACAGCTTTCAGGAGACAGTGAGTGCCCCCAGTTGTGGTCCCCTGACTAATCACATTGCTCCCTGGGTACTGTGTGGCCCAGGTAAAACAAGACAGGAGGAAAAGGGAGACAGGATCATTATATGGCCTTCGACAAATGGGGAGACGAAAGAAAAATATATTTCCTGTTTTCTTTCCAAGAATAATGAAACAAAAATTCTTCTTCTAGAAAAATCCATGAATTTAAGAATTAGATTGACGTGTGGGGTTATTCTGAGCCTCATGTCATTTGATTTTCTTATGTAAAAAAGGAAAGGGAGGTGGAGTTCAGCAAGAGTTTATTTTCCCACGGTCACGATGATGCCTGGAGACGATTCTGTCTCTGGCCAGCTCTTCTAGTAGCTAACCCTGTTTTTCTTATCCAATACTATATTGCCCACACTACCAACTCAAAACGAAACAATATGCGAGGCATTTGTATGACAGAGTGATTCATTTTAATCAAGTGAAGATCTCTCCAGATGAATTATGTGGGCCCTTATTCACTCTACTGATTTTTGGATTAGAAAAATAATAATCATTGAATTGTATTATTGTATTTGAAGCTCTCAGGAGCTCAAAACAATGTGCTTGAAAGAGGTATTTCTGCATAGGTAATTAACAATCTATCGATGGAAATAGGGCTGGAGTAGAGCATATCCTCTTTCTGAGTTTCAACAATTTCCTGTGGGAGATCTCATAAAACTAACGCTGAGGAGAGCTGCCCCGCCTAACTCTGCACACAGCTACTACCACATGCCTTAAGGGATACGGATTCTCCCAAACAAAACTACTTCATGTATGTTTTCCTAAGGACTCCTCTAGTTGACCTTCACAGAAAATACACTTCTACCTTCACAGAACAAAATTATTCACTTAGATCTGTTCTTGGAAGACATACTTACAATATCATGCCTGTGTACACTCCTTTCGTTATGTAATTCCAGGAATTTGGAGATGGAAGATCCGTGTCATCCCAAAGTAATATCTTTTTCTTCATAACAAAAGGCAAGAGTGCTTAATACTTTAAAAGAGCTTCACATGATAGTGGTTACAAAAAAAAAAAAAAAAGAAATGAATCCCAATTATTCCCCTAGAATGTTTCTGTAATAACAAAGTAATTTTTTATGTTTTTCTAAATTCATGGAAATTATAACATCTTCTCACTGGAATAGGTAGCTATATTTCCTGAAATAAGTCTGGCTCTATTATCATTCAGAATGTTATGCTACTGTGCATTGAATAGGGATTATCTAGCCTTGTTTTCTGTGTTCTTTGAGAACAGAGTCTGCACGAGTATTCCTCCAAATGAGAAAGCAAAAACAATTATATCATTTCTATTTCATTTCAGGAGAAACAAGAGAGTTTAAAATTAATTGCAAGAGCTGGACTAGTACTGGGTAAGTTAATGAGGAGCCTTTATGAGCTGTAATTTTTATTTATTTATTTGCTCAATTAATTATTTATTACATGCATTGGATATGGCCGGTGTGTAATAGCCTTCTGGGTGCATTTAAAGCTGTAATTACCCAAAAAATAAGCCCTGGCCTTACAACTCGTAACCTAATCAGCCTCAGGAAAGCAGAACATTCACATATGGAGTAAATTGGAATTTGCAGCGTTCTCTCTTAATGTGAGATTTCAAGGAAATTTCTTTTCTAATTAATAAGAAGCGAAGGTAATTTCTATGTGTGTCTTATTAACCTATAAATCAATAAACATATATTAGTTGACTATTTTTAAGACACTGTGGTTTAAAAAATGAGAAAACAATAAATACAAGACATGCTACGTGCATGTTCAAGCCACACTAGCTGGCGTGGTTTACACAAGTGTCCCCAGAAGTCTCTCTATAAAGCTTGGTCCCTATGGTGCCAGTATTGGGAAGTGTTGCGCACTTTTAAGAAGTGAGACCTAGCGGGAGGTTCTTAGCCTTGAGGGTACCACTGAAGAAGATCATGGCACCCTGCCCTCTCACTTTCTCTGCTTCCTGGCTTAGGATGTAAGCGTTCACCCCACCATGTATTTCGGCTATGATGGGCCGCCCACGCTTATGCTTGAACCTATACGTTTTGAGCTGAATGAACCTTTTCTCTTTATGAGCTAATTGCCTCAGGTATTTCATTGTAGTAATGGAAAGTAAACTAATTCAGTAACAGTGGCCATCTACGCGCTACAAGGTATACTTCTCATATCCTCTCTCGAAGCTTCACCTGAATCCAATGGCAACATTTTGTTGTTCCATTTTCCCATTCTGCAGGGGAGAGAGCTGACATAGTAGCTTGGGTGACCCATATCAAGAGTTCACCTTTTAGTCGTTGTGCTTGCCAGATGCAACATACGTGTGGCTCCCATGCTAGATAGTTTTTACAAAAATGAACTTGTTTTCCATAATGGGAAAATACAACTAGTACTTTTTTATTTAAGGCTTTTATTTTTTAATCAAGCCAAATTCATATAATGCAAATTAATTGTTTTGAAGCATCAGCTCATCCACAGGGTCTTACGCATTAGAGTTGGCATTTGTCATTTTTAACAAGACAAATTTAAGAAGTACTTGGCTGGGTATCTTCTAAAATCCCTTCATAACCTTATAGCATAAAGAATTTCATAGTACCAAGACAGAGTTAGCAAAAAGAAAAAAATATTAACAGAAGAGATTGAATTCTGAGAGGAATAAGGGATTTAGCACAGGCAAAGCTACATGACATTTTTTACATATTAAAATGATTTCAAAAATTATTTATAAAATGGATGTCTTCCCCTGAAGACTGAAGTGAGTCATAGGGGCAACTTCAGGCACAGCAAATGGTCTAGAGAAAGACAAAATTCAGTTTATGAATATGAGCATATTCTGATGAACATGAACTTAACTGTTCCCGCTACTCTGCCTCAGAACCACACAAGTCATTTGTGTTTTGTCCCCATCAAACTGCGTGTCCAGCTCATGTGCAGTCCGTGTGGTGACTTCTACAAAGATGCACCGGAGATTTTCTCCCAAGTGTGGGACATAAATGTTGGCTTTATTCCAAAAATAAGTATTTTTAAGCCATATACCTAATAATTTTATTTTCACACAGAGTAGCAAACAGTAATGTAAAAAATGGCTTGCCTTTTTGTCCCTAGCCATGCAAAGAACAAAACACTCCTCTCATTTTTATTCCTTCCTCAGCTCTCTCCTTCACTGATCTGGCCTCAGCATTCATAGCTTCAGTCGAAAACAAAATTTAGATTGTTGATTTTTGATAAATGTGCATATTCAAAGCAGAGTATCTCTGTCATGTGTGTACTTTTTACTTATATGCATATAAGGCATCTGCAGGGGCAATACTGTCTGTTTCTACTGAAACCATGCATACTTGTATTGGTTGGGATATTTTTAAGTTTAGCTCTCATAATATATGCAAACAAAAGCAATTTATTGCCAAATAAAAAGTATGAGGGTGGAACCAATGGAATCCTTAAGAAATAAACTCACATAAGACTTTACTTCCTCAGATCTAGCATTATTGAACAACATTTTTGATAATTCATCTTGTATTGAATCTTCTTTACTTAATCATGAAATTTTTGTAGCTTCAATGTGCCCTCATGCCTATTTAATAACAATGTCTCAGCGTTAGTATTTCTCATTAGTTTACCTTCAAGTATCAATACAATCATTTTCAAAATGCTGTGTGAAGTAGCCAATATTTCTGTTGTTCCTGATCGTGAGACAATGGCATTCCCTGATCTTATTAGAAAATTTCACTGCACACTCTTGTAATGACGGACTTTTTGTTTGGTGATTTCTTGCAAAATGTTACACCTTTTCTTCACTGCACATACACATAAAATGCCCACAATACAAACAATCTTTTTTCCTTTATAAGTTTACGATTGTGATTAATTTTTTGATCAAGAATGGTAAGACGAGACTTTTTACTGAAAGACGTTTTCCTGTGATGCTATGACTTGGGCTAAATTTAAGGCAACCACACCCAGCCTGTCCTACAGGATTTTTTAATGTCTCTCCATAACTTAGAGCAGCCGAGTTACTTTTCCTCATTGTGGAGTCTCAGAGAGCAGTTCTGACAAACCCAAAGCTCTCACAGTGGTCATCAGGAGTCTCTTCTTTCTCTGTAGTTCTTCATTCTTTTTTTTTTTTAACAGGATCTCAGGTCATAGTCCTGGATGGTCTTGAACTCACTATGTAGCCCAGGCTGGCCTTGAACTCACTGCAATTCTCCTGCTTCAGCCGCCCAAGTGCTGGAATTGTAGGCATGTGCCGCAACACTAGGCTTGCATGGTGCTGGCAAATCAAACTCGGGGCCTTGCACTTGCTACACAAGCACTTTAATCACTGTGCTGAGTGCTGAAATGACAGGTGTGCGCCACCATGCCTGGCCGATCACCTCATTTGCCAACCAGATTTGTTTGACTGGTAGCCTCCCGCTCGGCCAGCATCACCGGAGGTGGTGTGGAGAGGACAGCTTGCGCCATGCTAATATTGCCTTACTCCTCCAATCTCCATCTCAAGATACAAGTTCGCCAAACAAATGTGCTTGCTGATTTTGTCAAACACAGATGGAGAAGAACATGGCACAGGACAACAAGCCGTAACTGAAGCAAGGCCTCCAGGACAGCTTCGCAGTGTCCCAGCACTAAAATGATCTCTAAAACCCAGACTCTGTGGGAGGAAACAGACAGGGGTGCCCTGTAGAAGTTCCTGCTACTTTCACTGGTGTTAACTCCTTTACTTGTTTATTTGATAGTAGCTAACAAAATGCAATAATACTACTCAGAAACTGGAATTTCAAAGTCCATCACCAATTACAGTCCAATACTCCTCATAAGATGAGCAAGGACATTTGTTCAGGTGTACAAATTCAAATATAAGCTAAAGGCTGACAGTGACAACAGTAAGCTACTCTACTTGATAAACAAATTTAACCCTCTACACGTTAATGTTTCAGAGAGAGAAGAATGGACCTAATCTAAGAAATAAAACTTTGGGAAATGAGATGGCAAACTGAATCAAGGTGTCAGGTAAGAATTTTTTGTAAGTGGTGGACAGGATGTATTCAAAACGCTTCCAATGTGGTAATCAGGCTGGTGTACAAACTCCTCTTCTCCATACATCTCATCCTGGGGAGGAATGAGGCAACACATCTTAAATGGGCAGATGTAAATTTTCCCAGGCTGAAAAGCACCTGGTAATGTTAAGATCCCAGAAGACAAGTACGGCTAAGGTGACAGAAGCAGAAAAGAAAAGCTGGGGATGACTTTACGAGCAGGCCAGATACACATTCCTGCACATCACGAAAAGGAATTTAGGATCTTTGTCTAATGGAGGAGATCTGGAAGTTTATACGCCTGGTGCTTTGTGTAAATAGACTGTAGGACAGCAAGAGGAAACAGCAGAAAACAGGTGGACAACCTCTGCCTTCAGTCATTGACCGGAACCATTTATTATGTGTGACCACATTAACTTTCACTTCACATGACAAGTGTCCAGCCACCTCTTTGCTGCACAGATAAATGTAAACTACTCTCTGCTGTGCTATCCTTTTATGTGATGTACGTTTGCCACTTAATATAATGTTTTACATAAATTAAATGTTATAAATGAAGTGCTTACTGTGTTTAATATAACATGATTGCCAATATTTGTTCCTTCCTTTTCCTGAGCTGCACATAATAACTCATTCTCTCTCCCCTGCAGAGAAGACTCTCGAAGATTACTTTAACTAGAAATTACTGGTAATGTACCTATCAAGGGAGCTTCCACAGCAAAGTTAATAAAGTAAAAGAAAAAGTTGGGAAGGATTGACAACAGACCTCGGGGTGCTCCACATATATTAAAGACAAGTAGAGATACAGGGTTTGAGCAACAGGTGCTTTGTGGACTCAGGCAGACAGCTGCTTAGGCCAGCCCCATCAGCCACTGCATCACCTACTGGGGCAGACAGCCTCTCAGGCCAGCCTAGCCAGCCTTTTGAGGACTCCAGAAAGACAGCTCCTCCAGCCAGTCCTTCTTGCCACCAGGAAGGTCTCCGAGCAGCACCCTCTCCCCCACCCCCACCCCAGGCCAGCCAACCCTCCCCTGCATACGTTTGTGTTTTACAGCATTAGAGTATGGCCTGATCCTTCAGATAACCCTCATATAAACCATGCAAATGTGATCGGAGCTAAACAGTTACTGCTTGACTCTAAGAATGTAGAGAAGAAGAAAAATAAAGGGGCCTAGGTATGGTTCACTAATAAAGATTGCACCATGATGCAGTCATGGTAGAGAAATATAAGACAGCAGAGGCCTCTTTCTGAACTGCTCCAGGAGTACTTTTTAAACCAAATGTAGCTTAAACATTTGGATTGTTTTTGTCCATTCCAGGCCTCTTTTCCACCTTTGCCAGGTTCTATTCTCTGCAGTTTGATCTATTGGCGTAAGCTTGGTGGTATTTCCCTTTTTCTCCTGCAAAAGACACTGTGTAGCCATTTAAACTCAGATCCAAAAGGCTTAGTGAGCTGTTTAATGTGCGAGTCACTCTTTTATTCCAAATTCTAATAGGGGTGGAAGTCCGTCCAGTGATGATTTACAGGAATAGTACAAAGGGAAAAAGGAGTTGAAGTTTCAACATCCCTAAAGAAAAGTAGTTTTCAAAGTGCTTTCTTAACAACGTAGTAAACCTACGACATTTATCTGAGAAAACTGTAGAAACCAAATTCTAATAACAGAGGAAATCTAAAGATGAATAACTCATCTACATTAGGGCACACCACACAATTCCTGGATTTAAAAGGTATTCCTCAAAGAAGGGCAACCGTAAAAAGGCACATGCACCCTCTTAGCCCACGTCCACTTAGGTAAGCTCTGATGGGACCCAGGAACCGGGGACTGTGGGGAATGGTAAAGAGTCTATAGTGGCTTAGTATGCGGTAGCATGATCTCAAGAGAAAGCTTTTCTGGCTCTGGAAGATACGATCTCATGGGACAGTTGCTGGCAACAATTGTGCGCTGTTATGTATCTATCTCCTCAATGGAAAGTAATTTTCATCCTGTAATCACTTTTTTCCCTTCAATGTGACACACTCCTACCCTCATCACCCTACCACCCCACAAATGCCAATATTCGCACACTGCACAAAAAACCTAGCACTGATGCTAACTGCAGCTAAGACCATAAAAACAAAGCGTAGAAAACTGAGGAGAAAATTGTACAGTATGCTTGGCTGCACTTGCCTCGTGTAGACTTTTCCTATGTGTATATTTTTCAGACAGATGTTTTTGTTCTTATTGTTCAATAATGTGGGGGAAGTAAGAAGAAATAGAACTAGCTTAGAGAGGGGGAAGACGCGGATCTGGGAAATGGGCTCGGTCACTTGCGTGTCTTACATAACTCGATCCTCAGCAGGAAGCATAATTCTTTCCTTCCTGTTGTGGGCTCCAATTCCCTATTTATTCAACAAACTGAGACACAAATTGCACACCAAAAGCCTCAATATATACATATTTTCTTATTAAATTTGTCAGTAATAAATAATTTGAATCAATATTTGGGCCTGCTACTTTTTCACCATGACGGATGAAATTATTTGTTTTCCTTTGTTGGATTAGAGGCATACAGTTTCTTAACAGCCTTCCCCGAATCCAATTCCATAAACATTCATTGTAAGTCTTGTTTTTAAAACTCCAGTGTTTTCCTTCCCCTAACCAAGCTATAAAACTGGGCTCTGTCTTATTTAATGCATCTCCCATCTCATTACCATATCCTATTCATATAAACAATATCAATAAAATTTTAAAAGAAAGGAACATTACCTTCATGGCTTTAACTTGGATAAGCTCTTATTTAAGCATATCTAATTAATAAGGGTTATATTTGAATATACTATGTCCTTCTTATGTTTGTTCTGAAACGTAATTCTTTTTCAAACTCTACAGATGAATGGATTGTGTGGAAAATTCTATGTCAAGTTTTAAGTATTTTGTACCAAAGAGGCAACATAATTATCAATTACCTTCAACTCTACACAGGAAAAGCAATCCTTTGTTCCACCGATCAGAATCAATTAGGTAATCATTAGCCAACTTAATTCTTGTAGTCCATGAGAAGCAGTAAACAGGTATTCTTTAAGTGGCTGAGACATAAACGATTTATATAGTAGCATTAAGAGTAAAATCATTTTTCGGATAAGTTTCTAAAACTTGTAACTCATAAAAACTTAGCCCATAATGCTTAAGTAGTCTGAACAAGGAAGCAAAGCGTGCAGGTGCAAAACACCTGATGAAAGAGGAGTCAGTGACTCAGCACATCTAGTGAAACTCTGTTCCTGCTCACAGTCCTTTCTACCGATATGCAAATTGACTTTCTATGGTTTCAGTTACATGTTCTCAACCAAAAAATATTAAGTGGGAAATTGCAGGAAAAAATTCTCAGGTTTTATATTGTATGCTGTTCTATTACTAAGTAGTGTGATAAAATCTCATGCTGCCCGGCTCTGTTTCTGTAAGATGTGAGTCAGTTATTCTCCTGTCCAGCATACCTACATGGTGAAAAATGTAGGCTAAGACAATATCAGCATTTAATATACTACAATTACTATTAGAGAGACTGATTATGTTCTCTTGGGAACAGAACTCTTAAGTTCCTTACTTCCACAGCTTTGCAAATTAAATCTCCTCTGCTAATGTCTTTTTGGCTGTACTAAGAGATTTCCATTATGTCTTTGTGATATAAGAATGGAATCAAGAACCGTCAAACCCCTGAGAAACAACAATGCCATGGGAGAGGAAAATCAAATTGGACTAAGACAAGAACTTATAACTGAGCTAATAGGACAGGCAAGGTAAACTCTACTTTAAATTGCAGATTTGGACACTTTTCTAAGAATAATGCATTCTTGTAAAACATTAAATAGGAGACTTTCGTTCCCATACATAAAAGAAATGACTAATACTAGTCAATCCCTTCTGACATATTATAATTATAAAACTGGTCGAAACGCATGAGGTAATTACGTTCAGGCATTAGATAACAGAAAGAACAACAGTTTAAGAATTGAGAGGTGGGAACATCCACAAGGGGGCACAGGAAATGTTCCAGAAAGAAACAATTCACAAGCTTCAATTGTGCGCTCTTGTTCGGTGTGACTGTGCTCTACAATACCTTCCCAATGACATCGTCTAACATGCACTTCCCAAAAATGTGTTCCCCTTGTTAAAGCCACGCATGACGGCGCAGAGAGGGAAACTCACCACAACAAAGCATGCAAAGTTGGCATCAGACATTAAAATAAATCAATCATTATAGGTTCCCAAACTCATGAATTAAGACATGCATAATCATTTCAAAATGTACAGAAAAAACATTTGATAAAATCCAAAGTCCTGAAAACACATATAAATAAAAATCCTCAAATATTCAAAGTAGGAGCAATAATAAAAATTTAGAAATCACTGAAGAAACCATAAAAGCATGACAACAAAGAATGTTTTCCCTTCAGATTAGCAACAAAAGCAAAAGCAACGCTTGCTGTTCTGAAGGCCCTAACTCTGTAAAGAGGCACCAGAAAAGGCAAATGCATCAAAAACCAAGAGGTAATGCAAAGTTTTATTCATTAAAATTGTGAAATAGAAAACCCTTTAAAAACTCAAAAAGTACCGTTTTACTTACTTAATTAGCAAATTTAACAGACTTTCAATACCTTGAAACACCAATATAAAAATAAATTGTATTCTATAAGCTAGAAATAATATCTGAAATTTTAAAAGTTTAAAAAGAATATCTTCAAAAATACAAAGTATTTAAGAATCAATTTAATAAAGAATATTAAACTTCAAAAAATTACTAGAAGAAGGCAAAGATCTTAATATAAATAAAGGTATATCATATTCAGGGATTAGACACCTGAATATTGTTTGCATATCCAGTCTTACTAAATTGATCAATATATCGAATGCAATCACAAACACACTCCAAACAGGATTTTTTTTTGCAGATATTAATAAGTGGATTCTAAAATTTATAGGGAATTTCATTCAGTTTTAGCAAAGCACAGCGGAGAAGTGAAGCTTCGCTTTAGTTCTGCTTTTGTTTCTGCATTATTTCACATCTTTTTTATTGCATGTTGTTCTGTTAGTGCAGCTACAGAACGTTCCTCAAAATAGTAGCCTAGAATGAGCTTTCTGTCCTCACAATCTTTACATACAAAATAAATTGATTTCAACCATGGATCTAATGCAATTTAATTAAACTAAATTGATTGCAACAAAGGCTCCAACATAATTTAATTAAATTAAGATACTCGTACTAATAAAGGAAAGTTGATTGTTTTCTAAGCAGCCACAGCTAATAGTAGGAGGTGAAGGAGCACTTTTCAAAACCCACAGATTCTGAGGAATGATACAGCTGGATCAAACAGTAGTTCTACGTAGTGTTTTGAGGAAACTCCATACCGATTTCAATGGTGGTTGTACAAATTCTCAGTCTCAGGGTGTATAAGGATTGTTTTCATCACTGAATCTTTGCCAGTGTTTAATATTGTTGTTGTTCTTTTATTCCTTTTTTTCTTTTTTAAAATTTTATTTTGATAAATATTTTCACATGACATAAAATTTAACTCTTTTTTTTGTAAATACATGAATTCCAAATTCTGTGACACATTAGAACCATGAAGTTTAGGGAATTAATGGGCTTGTGGGTCCACCCCTTTGTCAGAGGTTCACTCCATTCCTATGTGATGTTTGTCTTTCTTTCTACCCTGCCGTTCATGTTAGGGCCTTTTTATATTTTTATTTTTGTGCATTTCATAAGAGAGACCACAATATATAGTCAGTCTTTTGTGCTTGGTCCACTTCACTGAGCATTATTGGCTCTAGGTGGCCTTATTTTCATTCAAATTCTTCATACCTCTCTCTCCTTACGGCTGCATAGTATTCCATTACGTATAGGTACCATATTCTTTAACCATTCCTGTATGGATAGGCAGGTAGTTTGCTTCCAAAATTTGGCTATTATGAATTGTGCTGCTATAAACATCGATATGCATATGTCTTTTTGTACTTCATTTCTTCTGGGAATATACCCAGTAGAGCAGTAGCTGGATCAAATGGAGTTTCCATTCTCAGCTTTCTGGGGAAACTCCAGACTGCTTTGTATAATGGGTGTACCAGCTTTCACTCCCACCAGCAGTGGAGTAGAATTCTTTTTTTCTGCGTCCTCGCCAACAACTGTTTTTTCAGTTCTTTATGTAGGCCATTCTAACTGGGGAGAGGTGAAACCTCAATGTTGTTTTTATTTGCATTTCCCTGATGGGCAGTGATGATGAACAAGCCTTCATATGTCTGTTGGCCATTTGTACTTCTTTTCACTTCTGCTGCCCACTTCTTGATGAAATCACTTATTTTAGGTGGTTTTATGTTTTTCAGTTCCTTGTATATTCTAGAGATTCATTCTTTGTCTGAAGTGTTACAGGCGAATAACTTTTCCCACTCTGTGGGTTTTCTCTTTACCATGTTCATTGTTTCTTTTGCTGTGCAAAAGCTTTTTAATTTAACGTAGTCCCTTTTGTTGATTCTTGCTGAGATTTCTTTTGCAGTTTGTGATCTGTTCAGAAAATCCTTTTCTGTCCCTGTGTCTTCTAGGGTTTTATCTATTTTGTCTTCCAGTAAGCGCAGTGTTTTTGTCTTGATGTCCAGTTTTTTGATCCATTTTGACCTGATTTTAGTGTGTGGAGACAGGTATGGGTCTCGTTTCATTCTCCTGGATGTGGAGATCCAGTTTTCCTGGCATCATTTGTTGAAGATGCTGTCTTTTCTCCAGGGGATCGTTGGCCCCTTAGTCAAAGATCAGTTGACTAAGGGTGTTGGGGTTTGTTTCAGTATCCTCAGTTCTGCTCCGCTGATCGTCTTGTCTGTTCTTGTACACTACCATGTAGATTTAATCACTGTTGCTCTGCAGTATTTTTTGAATTCTGGGATTTTTAATTCCTCCAGCTTCGCCCTTATTACTCAGAATTGCTTTAGAGTTTCGGGTCTTTTCTGATTTAATATAAATTTTATATTTGCTTTTCTAGCTCAGCTGGGAGTGGAGGCTGTGGGCAGGGAGACACCAACCCAAATTCATGGCACGCTACTGGCATCTGGAGGTGAGACTCCCGCCTAGTTCCTTGGCCAGAGATGACTGCACAGGACAATTTGTGCCTACCTCCGCAGCAAGTGATGTTGGTGGAAATATCTGTTGTTGTATTCTTAGTAATGGTTATTCTGACTGGGGCAAGAGAGAATCTTTAATTTGCACTTCTCTGAGGGCTAAAGATCTTGAATATTTTTTCCTACACTTTTGGGTCATTTTTGCTTCTTTTGAGAAATGTCTTTCTAGTTTGTTGGTCCATTTATTGATTTTTTTGTATTTCTCTATTTTTTATATATTCCGGATGTTTATCTTCCACCAGAAGAAGACAAGATGGCAAAAATTTTCTCTCATTCTGTATGTAGGCTGTCTCTTCACTCTGTTCTTTGCTGTGCATAAGCTTTTTTAGGTTGATGTAACTCTGTTTGTTAACTCTTGATACTATTTGTTGAGCTGATAGCATCTACTCAGAAAGTTTCCATGTATGCTTATATCTTAATACATTTTGCTTATGTTTTTCTCTTGCAGTTTCAAAGATTAAGGTCTTCTGTCTCTTGTGAGCTTGAATTCATTTCTGTTGAGTGAAGGATTTAGTCTCAGTTTTACATATGGATATTGAGTTTTCCAATACCGTTTCTTGTTCAACATATATTTTTGCTCTTTTGCCAAGAGATAGCAACTTGTGGATTTATTTGCTTCTTATATTCTATATTATTGACCTATATATTGAATTTTTTGTCAATTTGTTACCAGAAATTTTTAGTATAATTTGAAATCAGGTGTTGTGATATTTCTGGTCTTGCTCTTTTGCTCGGGTTTGGCAGATCCTGGGTCTTTTTATTTTCATTTGAATTTTTGGACACTGTTCTAGTTCTTTGAAGAATCTCATTTTGATGGGGATTGCATTGCTCTATTGTTCTTTGTTAGGTATATGAAAGAATTAAAGTGTGCCTGCTTATGCACACAGCCCAAGTCACCAGAGCTAAGCTAGGGAAACAGATTAGGTGATTGTCAGCTCACAAATGGTGGTGGGTGGTTGTGTGCTTGTGTGTGTGTGTGTGTGTGTGTGTGTGTGCATACATCTTGGATATTATTCATCCAGGATGAGGAATAAAACAATATCATTTGCAGGAAAACAGATAGAACTGAGGATCATGTTAAAAAAAATAACCTAGGTTCAGAAAGACAATTGTTGGGTTACTTTTCTCAAATGTGAAATTCTGGGAAGGAAGAGACTTTAAAGTACAAGGGAGGTTATTGGAAAAGAAGAAAGGAATCAAGAAAAGAGAGAAGATCAAAGTGGAAAGGAGAGAAAAACGGGTGCAAGTGATCAAAGTATGCCACATGCATGTATGGGTATGCAAATAGAACTCATTATTTTGTAAAGCTAACATGCCCTAATAAAAAGAAGTCACCAAAAGTCCCTCCACAGATTCTACTACAAGAACCAATGTAACCGCCAAGAGGTCACAAATAATTAGGCAAAGCTAAGATTAGTACTGCAATTACTCTGTTTTCTGTCCTTGATTTAATCTACTGAGATATTCCATCTCTGCATTTGATTTAAAGTATCATACCCTAATTGACTTGAAGATAATTGACAGCCAAATTGCAATTATACTGAAAGATAAAAACAAATGGAATGAGCTGCATAAGAAGGGAGAGAATTCATTTTTTAAAATTAATCAAATGAATTCAGGTATCAATTACATACTTCAATGTTTAATGACAATGTCTTGGAACAAAAATAATAGTGTTTCTATTATTTAGATCGAACCTGTTTCAGTTATATATAAAGGACCTTTAACAGAAAATTGGCTTTTGTTTCATACTATAAATAAGTGCAAATAGAACATAACTCTTTTTGTCAAATAGATTATCTTTAGTCTAAGTTATTTTTAATTGCACAAGCTCATTGTGGTAGAATCATTTGTTAGTGACATTTAGCTTGATTTGAGGAAGAAAAAATTACTGCATAAATGCCTCATTTGTTCCTGCTCATTTGCATAACAGCCAAGGTAATGGTCTTTCAAAAAGAATTTTTTTCAAATGAACTGTATGCAGCAGTAGGCTACTCTTGTTAAAAATCTCCAGTCATTATTACTATAAAGCTAAATATAACCAAAATCCATTCACTCCTATTTGACCCATAGGATATAGCCAAGATTGGAAGGCCCTACATAGACAGAGCTTCTTACACTTTTCTCTTTATTTTTTACAAAGCCCATTCAGTTTAATTTTCATTGCATCATTTATTCATAGTGAGTCAATTTTTCAGATGTTTCTCATCCTACAAAACTAAAATGCAAAACTAGGACAGAGAAGGAAACTCAGGTTGCTGCTGAGTGCTTCTGAAATATAAGGATTGTTATCAGTGGCAGATGGATTTTTGTTCTGAAAGGCTTCATCACCCTCTTCTGCCTCCTGCCAGCACAGAATTAAGTGGCGCTTTGGTAATTAAATATTTCAGTGAATTTGGAAAGTGAAAAAAGCCAATTTAGACCTTGGATCATTTAGCATTTATTGTTCATGAGAGATAAAGGTGGATGCTTCTGTGTGAACTATGCTAGCCACCTAGAAAGCCATTTCATGAGACAATTATAAATCCTCCAAAATAACTCATCTCCTCTTGATTGGGCAGGGATTTTCTGCTTTATTTACTCTATTTAGAAAAATATATAAAAAAATAAAAAGGCCTTGAACATTTTTATTTTTATTCTCAACTTTGAGGGGATTTTTTATAGGATTCATGTTGCAGTAATTGTTCATTGTTCCCGTTATTCTACTCTTTCTGTACAAATGGGCAGAAAATCATGAGACGAGAGGGAAAGTACAATGCAGTGGAGTCCATTGTGTATAAAATCGTGCATGCGCTGTTGAGATCAAGACACTGTAGAATTGTGCTTCCTGCTCTCCTCGACCCTTCTCACATCACTTAAGGTGAGTTACCATCAATATAATCATTCAAATCTATCAGTAGAGGTCACAACACTTAGAGAATTGGATTCAACTCCTGGAGTCATTGCATTTCTGATTTTAAATAATTTGCAAATTTGGTATATTAATGGGAACATCACACAGTAGTTTTTAATGTTTCTGTAACTATATAACCAGGCATTTCTCCGTATGAATTTTCTAACTGTCGGGAAGCTCAAGTGAGGGACTGCCAATGGAAATCATGCATGTATGTCAGAATAAAAATTTGGACTCAGAATTTGATTTTTTCCCCATTTTATTGATATGTATAAGTGCAAAATTTGAGGTTTACAATGGAGTTGAGCATTTTGTGCACATACGTATCTTGTCAAGGTGACAAGGGCTTTCCCGCTCTCTTTTTGTCCTCCCCCTACCCTTCCCACTCCTTTCTCTTCCTCCACTCCACCCCCTTGTTTCACTGTTTTTTGTTTTAAGTTCCATAAGAGTTATGATCCGGGACTCTCATATCAGAGAGACCATTTGATGTTTCATATTCTGTTTCTGACTCACTTCACTCAGCATGATGCTCTCACGTTTCTTCCATTTCCCTGTAAAAGCCTCCATGCTGTTGGACTTTATAGATGCATAGTATTCTGTTGTGTATAAATACCACAATTTGTGTACCCACTGGTCTGTTGATGGGTATTTTGGTGACATCCATATTTCAGCTATTGTTAGTTGTGCTGCTATGAATACGGATTATACATATATCTCTGTTGTGTGTTGCTTTGGTCTCTTTTGGATATATTCCCAGGAAGGGTGTCACTGGATCAAAGGGGATATTTATTTCTAGTCTTTTGAGAGATCTCCATACTGCTTTCCAGAGTGGTCGTACGAATTTACATTCCCACCAGCAGTGCAGGAGGGTTCCTTTCTCCCCACAGCCTTGCCAGCACTGATTGCTATGACAAATGAGCAAGATTTAATATTAACTCTTTGCCATGACTGTAAAAATTACCACAGGGAGATGTTGAGGGGTCTTCTGTGCTATGAAGCCAATCCTTTCAGTTGCCAATCTTCATGAATGTCCTCTCTCTTCTATTCTGTCCTGGGGCTCTGTTAAAGAGTAAAACTGGAATTTTACTATTTTTTTTTCCTACAGTGAGTTTATTGTATATGTGAGAAAGCCCTTCCCATCCTCTGTCTTCTTTTTATTTTATTAAAATGTCCTGAACATGGCATTATTTAATCACAGACTGCTTTTTGTAAAGTTTTTCCCCTTTCAGAATTTTCTTAATTAGCAACCAAATATAATGGTAGATTTAGCTTTTAAAAGCTAAACCCAGGGAATTTTTTAAGTGCAAGTGCTTTGTAAATCTTATCATCTACACACTATCAAATGAATCATATTATGCCAAGAAATTTTCTACAAAAGTGCAACCTATTATCCCCAGGATTAGAGCAAAACTCTTAACTCAGGATTCTTTAGGCCATGGAATTGCCATCTTATGTGTAGAAAGGATTTCATTTCTCACTGAAGAACAAGAAAGTGTTCTCTTTTGTCCCACAGCCTCTTCAACAATTGCCAGTTTTTGAATTTTTAATGTAGGTCATTCTCACTGGAATGAGATGAAACTTCAATGCTGGACTTCTGATCAAAATGGTGGCCAAATAACAATGTCTCCTCACGGACTTACTTGAAAAGTTGATAATGTAGTGAAAAAAATAGCCTATTCAATATAGTTTCAACAGGGAGGAGTCTCAACAACTAAAAGCAGGCCACAAGAAGGCCAGAAGCCCTGAAAACACATTGGAAGTAGAGGTAAGCAGCAGCCCAGGAAGCCGTCCTACGTCAGCCGTGAACAGCTGAGTCACTGGCATCTGCAGACAGAGGAAAGCCTAACTGGAACTGGGACCATCTGACTGAACTAGGGGTGTAAGGAGCACTGCAATAACTAAAATGAGGCCAGAGGAAAGTATAAATCTCAAAGACATATCAGAAGTGAAGGAAAACAGCACCAGATCAAATAAGCCCTTGAGCTGCGGGCGTCCACAGACGAAGCCCGGAACCTCAGACCAAGGTAAATGCCGATCCAGGAAAAGTGGTAAATGAGCAGCTGGTAGCCCCAGCCTCCAAAAGAGGAACCTGTGGGTAGTGCATACTGCAAATGCAATGCGAGCGCCCCTAGAAAAGGCTTCCCTGAGCCCAGATCAGAGCAGTGCTCAGCATCCGTAACAGTCAATGACATAAACAGGAGTCATTTTCC